>CM062818.1:1286498063-1286752197 GCA_031772625.1 Pinus tabuliformis
TGGGTTCCAAGAGAGTCGGCTGCCAAGTTCTTTCTCCTTAATTTTGCCTAGATGATCTGTCAATTGTAGCGGCTGCCTTTTTCTTCCAAGAAAGGTGAGTATAGGGCTTCACTCTGATCTTATATACAAATTTCAACTGGCCTGTGTGAACCCAAAATAAGTATTCGCTACCACAGAAGTTGACAGGTGCTCGTCCGCAGTCCCAAACAGTCTCAAGGCGGAATTAGGGTGACGTGCTGCCCTAAACAATATTAGGAAGAGGAAACTAGCCACCGAACGTAGCTTAGAATGCCCTTTTTGCCCCATTGAGGTTTCACTGGTCCAAACTGAACTCCTGAACCTCTAGCGAATTGACTTTTGGATTCGGTTAGAGCACCACTTGGCTTAGGTGGACTTTGCTACATGACCAGCACATTGGTAGCCACAGGGTTCCACAGGTAGCCTTCGTTGTTTGGGTAGAGAGAATCCTCGGTGGCTACAGAGAAGAGATGACTTTCACTGCCTACAAACTGAACTCGTTGAGCTAGTAAATAACCATAAAGAGCTGCTTGGCTAGAACAGATCCAAATTTCTTTAAGAGAATATGTTCTTACAGGACAAAGAGAAAAAGAGTGACTTCAAACGGGCAAGGATGCTGCCTTGGATACATGGGGAAGGAACATTTGTGCCTACCTGCAGAATACACGAAGGCACCCATGTTGGTTTAGACAAACACCTTGATGCAGGGCTACTGTAACATCGCACCCAACCTGCCTCTTAGAAGAGCAATCACCACCTCAGGGGATCTGGTTCCCCTCTCCTACATTGTCAGATTGGTCACTGCTCGCCCCAACTCAAAAGCCCTCTTGCCTCACTGCGACCTGTTGGATGTCATGGAAGCTCTCCGGAAAGGTGGCTTCAGAAGCTGGCTAGGATGGCTCGAATAAACCCAGGTTGGAAGATGAAATGAAACTTACCTGGACTTGGACCTGCTTGCTGCTTCAGCATTGGGACCTGAAGAGAGGTGGAGCCACGAAAAGATATGGCTATGGAACGAATGATAGGAAATAAAAATTATAACCTTATTCAATGACATTTGTCAAAAATGCATGTGGAAATATTTTCGTAGATTGAATGCACTTTCTTTAGAAATTGTCTTCTTTTATAAAATTATAGGATATCTTTTCAACTAAATGCTCTCGACGAGATTCAGCGGAAATCATGAATGCAAATCTTTCCAAATCATGCAATCGCTTAACTGCAAGTCCAGAAGATCCTGGCTATTGAATTCAGTTCTACGCAGCTCAATAAGAACTAAGGGCCCTTAGTTTGGTAAAGTAATCCCTTAGAGCAAGCAGGTCTTTAGCTGGTTGACCGGTTGTAAGGATACGTTGCATCTACAGCAGAGCTTGTTGATGGAGATTGTCTGACTCGTATGGAAAGGTCTCAAGGATCCCAAGCTTTCCAATTGCTATTTTGATCCTTTATTTAGTTAGAATTATCTTTATACATCAGAATCTTGCTAGTAGCGTTAGTGTTTATGTCTCATGGCATATATGTCCAGGCCCACCCTCCTCAATTGTCATATGTTGTTAAGTTTGATTGTCATATGTTGTTAAGTTTGGCACTCTTTTTTTATTTATAGGCTTAATAGACCACCTGTAGCTTACCCAGTCTTCCACAACATCCTCATCACGTGATGAGGCAGGGCGCCCATGTGACATGTCAGGGTACCTTGGTAAATGTTCAACGACATCGATTTGTTCCCTCGTGATCTACGGTCTAGCTACATTTGCAACCCTAATTCATCGCATTACCCTAAGTCCTCACATTTCACCATTCTTCCACCACGTTAGGGTTGCGGACTTGCAGAGGTAATCTACCCAGTTGTCATATAGACACCATTGCATCTCTATATTGGTCATTCTTCATTGCTGATGGTATCATTTCCTCTTTAATCATGACATAAGGTTGAGAAAGGTAACAATTACAAGTATCGCCTTTAACAAATTCAGGGTTTTATATTGATTAATTTACATTTTTTTTTTGCATTCTGGTTTCCAACAAAACAATTTATTTGGGTCCATAATTGGTAAGAGGAGGTGGCTACCGGTCCATGTTGGGGTGGCCTCATCTCCATTGTTTACAAATGGGTTTTGATTTCTTTATATCGAATATACAGGTACCAACTATATCTTTTGGTTTGGTGCTTTTTGTATAACTGCATAATTTTCTGTACAAGGTTTTCATACTAACTCATTTCTCGTCTTGTTCTGGGCATATCCGAAGATGGCGCCAAGCTCTATTTCTGATTCTTGCATTTTCTCATAGGTAACAACCTCTTAGTGGTTTCTCATTTTCTAGTCTTTATCTTCATTCAAGGATTTGATTCTTATTGCGTTTTCTTTTTATTTTCCCGTATACTCTTGGATGCGCGTATCCATCTCTCACTGGTCTAAGATTTGAGTACGATGTGCCAAGGTTTCTTTCTCTGATTACTTATGGGTCAACCTGAATTCTTCTCAAGGTCGGTGGAATTTCTTCATCTCATTGGAGTTTTGGGACCACAATTTCTGTAAGAAAAAATGTTTTCTTACCTATGCTACTGACAATAGGGTTCAACATTTCCGTTGAAAACCCTCAAGGCTAGATGCATTTGTTGCGTGTACTACGGGAATCTTCCTAGTGTATACTTGTCTATGATAATTTGCATGGCAGTTTATAACCAGCCTTGTACTTTGGCCCTATATCTACCATGATTGACTCTATTTTAGTTTTGGCACTTAGTTTATCTGATTAATTTATTTTGGTGGAGAAGGAGTGCACGTCCTTGGCTTATGTTAACTTTACAAACATATTTAAAATAAATTCAATTATTATGATGTTGTTAATGGGATTGTGTTGATTTCACGATGAGGGACTCCCTTAGTGTTCTGTTTTTATCTATATAACGAAGATATTATTTCTGCTTTTATATATGGTTCTGTGATACACAGTTATTTCTATGGCAATAAACAGTCCTGTGGGAAAAACTTATTTCTTTACTGATATGTTGCGTCTGTCAAGATTTAATGATTCCAGAATAGTTTACTGTTTATTACCTATTGGATCGCTATTATTCTTCTACTTCTGGTTTCACACATGCACCATTGGTTTCTCCTTTTTCCTGAATTATAAAAGAAAACCCACGGAAATTATATGTGGAGTATTTTTCATTCTTTTGATCATGTTGAAATGTTGAGGTTAATACCATCCCTTTAGATGTTAACCTACCACATCTATCTAATAGCGTAGTTTATAATTCATGTTTTCAAGCCAAATTTATCTCTCTGATTACTGTTGTTTCCACATCTCCTGTCTGTCGATTGTCTTAGTTGGAATATGATTCCTCAACCCCAGATCGAGCTGTTGTGTTTGCTTCTGCTCCCCGAAGGGGTTTGATCTGGGGGACTATGGAAAAGCCTCAATCCATCTCTCAAGCGATCAATGAACCTGTGACACTCGTGTTAGTGTGTTATTCTATTCTTCTAATGCTACGATCAAGATTCAGGAACAAGCTGTTATATTTGTTTGCTAACATCATTAGAGAAATTAAATTAGAAACATAGCCCTCTTTAATAAGAGTACATAATAAAATGGATATCATTGTTACAAATACCTATAATTTTCATAGGAGTACTCTATTTCTCTTCCATAATTCTATTCTTAACTAAATCTTCATTATATACAATTCATATATTTCAATTGGTTATAATCCTAAAAGAACTAATTTTTTTTCTTTATATATATACTGGTCTTCTCTTTCATTCCTACTGTAAATTCTCATTATTTATTTCTTCCTGTTACCAGAATACTTGTAGTTCTGTAATATATAACTTCTAGTCATACTTTCCACACTCAGAGTCTATAATAACTCTTGTCTTAGGATCACAATTCATAAACATAGGGATAATGATAATATCTCGAGAGGTGCCACAATATAAAAGCATTCAATTTGCAAATACTAACCTTGATTCCGGATTTTGAAAAGATCAGGAGAGAGTAAGTTCCGAATGCAAAAATTGCAATTCCGACACTTTAATGCTGGCTATACATAACTCCTTTAGAGTGGTTACCTAACTTAAGGACAATGGCCCAACCAGCCACAGGCAGAGCATAGCCCACGGATAGACAAAATGCATGAAGGTAGACCTAAGAGACTTGGATGCAGCTCTCATTTCTGGACCTTCAGGAAGAAAGGATCGACACATTATGGTACTTACCTCAAAGGGACCAAGAGATCGAAGGAAGAAGTTACTACGGGAACAACTATCAAGTTATGTTTCATCCTCGTCTCTTCAAACGGCAGACCTGAACACCTCCTCACAGGAGAATGAAGTCCAGTGCCTTGATATCGCTCAATCAGGTAAACCCAAGAATGATACAGCATCGTCTGTGACAGAGTTTAGAAGAAAATTCAAGCCCAGAAGAAACTTCTTCGAGAAGCCTAGTAGATACAATGCTCAAGGAAGAGATTTCAAGACTGAATGGCTCAAGGGATCTCCACAAATTAACTGACACTGATGCAACAATTGCTGCATTAGAAGAGCAGCTTCAGAATGTGCTCCACAACTAACAAGGAGTAGAAGTTGTATAGCTGAAATAATGACTAGCCCTCCATCCTCTCCCTCTTCTCAGGTGACAAATAGTTAGTTTTGGGCATAACGAAAACACTCCACCAGAAACAGCTGGATGGGTAAAGAACGCAATGTGTTATCCACAGACATCACATGGGAATGGTCTAAGATCTCTTATGGCAAATAAGAAACAATCCTAGACTATGGAAAATAAGAAACAATCCTAGACTACTTACTTTACCTTTCTGGTGTTGTTTCTGTGCACTGATATTGCTGGACTGCAAATTACCAATGTCAATGCTGCTGTCACTTGCATGGGAATGGTCTGAGATCTCATGGCAGGGACTTGCTGCCATGCAGCTTCTCTTGTTTAAGGTGGGTGAAGCTAGTTCGTTGTAAAGTTAGTTGGGGTTTTATAATTTAGGTGGAAAATGTTATTATAGTATGTTTGGTGTTGTTTTGATGTTAAATATTAAACATTATGAAATAAATTAATAGTTAATTTAATAATTTTTTATTATAATTAATAGTTAATTTAATAATTTTTTATTATAATTAATAGTTAATTTAATTGTTTTTTATTATATTTATTACATAAATAGACGTAATAATTTTCTATATAATTTGTATAAAATACATAGTATCCGTTAGCAGCCCGTATTATTTCCAAATGATCCCAAGTGATAATAAAATGTTGAAATCATAACTAATATTTCCAAATGATGCTAAGTGATAATAAAATGTTATAATTGTAATTAAATACATAGGATTAGAAATTATTATAATTATTACTAATACGTATTATTTCTAAATGATTTATTTCATGTTCTTTAAGCGATAATGAAATGTTATAATCATGAATATTAAGCGAATTAATTTTAGAAAAGGAATAACAAATCTTATAAAGTAATAACCATTATTGCAATTTATTAACATAATGGTTTTTGTCGCAATTTTGCATCATTAACATTATGAGAGCTTATTGAAACATAATGTATGATGTTTTAATGTTATGCAAGGTAACAATATCATCAATATAGCCAAGTAGAAAAGAATATAATGAACACCAATATAACTTGGAAACCCCAAAGGGAAAAATCAACAAATCTTTAAAGGCTTTGTGAGGGAGTTTACCCCTCACTGAAAGGAAACAAGGGAAACTATCCCTTGTTTGTTGTAGAAATTTTACAAAAGAAACATAATGTCTAATTCAAGCATAGTTAACTAGAGGTCATTACATTAAACATGTTGTCATGATTCTCAAACACATTTTGTCATGTTTCTCAAACACATTTCCCAACATTTTTTGGATCCCATTATCTTCATGGCATGGTTGTTTCCACCTATATGTTACTGGTTGTATTGTGTTATACATCTTTCACTCTACATTTAACAATTATTATGCATAATTACCCCAACATTTTTTGGATCCCATTATCTTCGTGGCATGGTTGTTTCCACTTGTATGTTACTGGTTGTATTATGTTATACATCTTTCACTCTACATTTAACAATTATTATGCATAATTACCCCAACATTTTTTTGGATCCCATTATCTTCGTGGCATGGTTGTTTCCACATGTATGTTATTGGTTGTATTGTGTTATACATATTTCACTCTACATTTAACAATTATTATGCATAATTACCTCGCCCCTTGCAATATTATTAACTATAATCCATCTTTCAAGCACTGCAAAGAGTTTAGTTCAAAACCTATCGCTCCATTCTTTGCAAAAGCCATGATTCTTTCTTGCAACTACTATTGTCAATAACTCTAATACAAGATTTTCAAAACCAAAACTATTTTGACCTTTCTCATCAAATATAACACAAGAGAATCAAAATCTCCTTATCTCCAATATTTAGTTTCTATTGGTTATCCTTTTGTAATCTTCTACACATTATACTTTTTTTAAGAACATATTTTCTTATACATGCATAACCATAACTATTTAACACTTAAAATATATTAACTATAATATGAAAAACCATACTTTTAATGCATTTAATCCAAATGCAAAACTATGGTAGTATATTTGCATAACCATAGTATTTCTTCCATTTATTCTTCTTGTTACAAAACCATGGGTAATATTCTACTTGTTCTTTTAAATATAAAACCATGCAAAAATATCTACTTCCATTGAATACAAATTGTGGGTAATACTACACTTGTTCCCTTTAATACAAAACTATTCTTATATTTTCAAATGCAACAATGTAGGTTAGTACTATTAAATATGGCTAATATTGTTGTTTTTATTCCAAAAGCGTGATACAAAAGAACATTGTTAAAATCCATGTCTATATTCTATATTCTTAGCATACAATTATAAAAGCATGCTCCTTTATTCACATGCATTCACATGCAAGAAATATATGCATAAATAGTATGAAAATATGTCCATTCATCTATATTTGACATGCATTAAATAAATGCTTAATTATTATAAAATGGAAGTCATTTATCTATATTTATCATATAAATAAAATCATAAAAATATGTTTATCAACATTTATCAATCATTTAATTTATATAACTAAATTATTTAAATGAAAAATAAATGCTTATCCCTTAAAAAAATCATCCCTTGCCTTCCTATCTTTTAGAATAAAATAAACACAAGCTCTCAAAAAATAAGCACCCGTCCCTATCGTTTACATCATTTATCAAGGGATAGTTATCATTATAGACGACATGTAATATATATATATATATATATATATATATATATATATATATAACATTGTTCCTAATGTGCTCTACTAGCTTGGCCAGCGTTTAAATATGTTATAGTATAATCTTCTTAGTAGATACAACGACCTACGATTCCAATTTAAATCTTCTGATAGTGTATGGTTGTTCTCAAACTACGGATTTCCTTCGAATTAAAGCTCTCCAAGGACGCTTAAGTTCCCATAAATGTTCCCAACCATTGGAGACATTTCGTTCACATTTTTTTAAACTCACATTTCAAATAAATTTAAAAAAAAATGTTGAAAAGCATTCCCAGTAACTATGAAAAGGAAAATTGCCTAAACGGCTTTGAATTGAATTGAGTGTAAATAGGTGAAATTCTCACGAGGTTGAATCGCCCGTGCGACAACTTTGCAGTCAGTAACCTTCATGTGAGAGACTCACGAGATTTTAATGCATTACAGTCGAACGCAAAAGCTGATTTAGATTAGATTTTTCCACCTAAATAGAACAGATTAGGCCGGCGGGAATCCTAGATGGGTCCACGTTCCAACCAACAGAAAGTCTCAAACTTATTCGGCCCATGGTGATTTGGGCACTAACAAAAATCTATCAACTATTTCTTTCTCACATGTTATTTTGAACAGATGGGTTATTTTGGAACTCAAATCTGGTAAAGAAAATTATAATCGAAAATATACTTCCACCATAAGCAGACTAATGTCCATGCAAAAAACTTTGTCTTTGGGTTTAGTTTTTTGACCGACCCCCATTTAGCAACCAATTGAAGACGACATATTTTCTAAATGATAGACAATCCATAATAATTAAGAAAAATCCATGGATGGTGGTCGACAATAAGATTTCTTTACTTACCTTATTCATATGGTCGCTTCCCATCTATATAACTAGGCAGTTTTAATTGCAGATAACAAAGTTCCAAATGTCATTACATTTAACCGTAACACAATCGAGCCTCCATGTATGTAACATACCTCTTGAGCCTACTTTGAGAATTAGCTACTAGGTTCTCATCCTTATAAGTTTTCTTTGTTTACAGTTAAGATTTAACCATCGTCATAGGTAATATTTTTATTTATCACTACATGAACCCTTATTATTCGTGCAACCATACTCACTTTCATAACAATTGAACATCATCAAGTAAGGAATCCGTAGTATTACATACTCCTTTTATGATTTACTGGATCTAGGATGTGATCTTTTGATTCATTATACAACTTATACATCATATCCATCATTAAGCACAATTTACAAATTGTGGAAAAGAACTAATCATGGCATGCAACCCATAAAATTCATTGGTTTATCCCCATAAGCATGAATGGATACATTATCTTAAATCTATTGTAGTTAGCCTTGCCATGCATCAACATCATAGTTCTAGAAAAATAGTGAAAAGTGTTACTGATATAAGGCTTATGCAACACGAAGAATGGCTAAACTAGCCTCATTGAATACATATGCAATATATAATCTCACCATAGACTATGCAATTAGAAGCATTATTCCAGAAATTTTATGCATGCACCAATGTCTCATACCAATTTAAACCAGAGGTATCACATAATGTTAGAGGCATAATATGTTCCTTCATTACATTTAATGATGATCAAGTTTAGATTCAATTACTATCTCAACATTAACTTATGACTATATCATACACAAAGTTAGTACCAGTAGTTCTATTATTGCATAATGGTCACATGCAGAGTCGATCATCATTAAGCTAGCTCCTTGGCACAAGTATTAATAACTACCAACTATGATTGCACACCAACTCTACACTTGGATGTAATACGAGTCACATGTGTAAAAATGCAATCATTCTCATAAATACTGATAACACAAACTTCTATACTTTTGAGGTGAATGATTTAACAATTTCAACAGTAAGTAGTAAACATAAAGGGTAAGAAACCAACATACAATACACTCCATGCAAGCGAACCCAATTAGATTAGAAGAAGAATAGCACTTGGAAAATGGAGCACCACCACCTAACCATGAATCATCTTTTATTCCCCGTGAGCCAAGGTTCTTCCCATGGATCAACTACCTCCAATTGATCTATGAAATGGGTATTTAATACCCTCTTTCATGAAATGGTTTCCATTAGCTATGTCCCCCTTTTATGGGTCTTTTTATCCATTTTACTAGGATTATCTCATAAAAGCTCGCCTTTCTCTCCCATGAGGCTTTTCCTCATAAAATCTTTCCTTTCTCTCCTGCACAACTTTTATGTTTTTCTTGATGGATATTTATCTCTAATCCATCCAGTTTATCTAGAATTACATCTAGAAGCTTTATCATCAAAGAATTATCCAAACCCATTCCCCAATGGGATTTGGGAATAATCTCATCACTTGGTGTTTCGCTTTTCCAAGTGATTAATTTATTAATTTATTTGATAGGGTATTTACTTTTCATATTACACCTCATATCTAGATTTCCTTAGCTTCGGCTCACAATAGTTTGACATCCAAGGTAGGGGTGTTACATACTCCCCCCATTAAATTTACACCATCCTCAGTGTATTACCACATCCTCATTCACAGGTAGTTGTCTCTGAATTCACAGGCTCCCTGGGCCTGGTCATATGATGTAAATCTTATGATAGAATATATTGGTTACCAAGGAGTTCTCCCAACACATCTCCTTCCATTGCTACCTGTAACATTGGTTTCAATCAATTTTGTGAGAGTTTTTAGAGGCGGAAACTTAACTATGTTTACCACAATTAATATCATAATTTGATATACAATACTACTATTTGAGTAGCTACGACTTATATTGCCCGTCATTTATTTTAGTTGAATAAATGCATGTTCTTCCCCTGAATTCTTCCAAGCCTTTGTGTTCTCTTCAAACACTTGCTTCTTGTAGTTTCTCTGCATACAACAAGTCACTAGTACATTTTCCAAACCAATATGTACAAAATATAATAACAGGTTAGCTCACACATAACCATAATAACCATATGTATTCATCAGAATCATAATCACATGTATGCCAAACTACGAATAAACCTTTGTTACTTGTCCTTGAATCACTTCTTAGTTTCCTTCTTCTGTGCAACCTCTAGGTCGGTTTCCATGCCAGACAACCACCCAGTGTCTTCATGCATACCTACACACAGTGTGTATTACACACACACAAATATACATGTCATATATTATTATTATGCAATACATGTATTCATACTGGTATCATATATATCGTTTGTACATAGTACCATCTATACTACTGTTACATCATACCAATGTCCATAGCATCACCTGCATGACATATTCTTCATCCACATGTTTCTAACCATGTTAGTACTATGCCAAAATTCCTTTATTTATTTATATTACCTTTAGGTAAGTGGAACAAACTGTGCTCAATTTATTGCTAGGAGAATAAGGAATTTCATGGACCTGTTCCATTTCTGCAACCAGTGAAATGTTTAATGTCATAGTATTCAAGTGCTTTTATTTAGAAAATCATTTTCTGATTTCATGTGGTTGCAACACAATATCAGCAAAATAGTATCATAAAAGTGCTCATGATTACTACAATTTTATCATACCCATAACTTTTAGTTTTGGGATTAAATCTATCACTCGTACAAGGTTTTTAACAACAATGGAATATACCTTCCTCTTAATTATAAAGCACAATATTAGCATCTTAGTTTGTCTTTAACCAAGAACAAATTTGGTTAGTACTTAACAAATATTCCATACTTAAACAATTCATGTTGTATGATTTACTATTGCTCCTTTTGCACTTCTTCCAACACCTAGTTGGCCATTATTGAATAAACAATATGCACATGCATACACCTCCCATATATGAGTCATAAATGAAAGCTACAATATTTGCAACTTCACACCCTTTAAATTTTTATGTGAGGGTGTGACCCCAAGGTATTTACATGTTAACCCCTCCTTGTAACATTAAATCACCCTTAAAACAAAGAGATCAGTTATGAGTTTTATTAATACGCATTTGTGCATGGTTTATGTAACAATTCTTAGGTTGTCCTATCCAACCCAGGAACATTATCAATGCAATCTCTCACGAAAACCTCCCAATATTGCTTGCTAGGAATTAGTGATACACAATTTCGATTACCAATATCATTTAGCCACCAATATGATGAAGTGATATGTTGCATAGCTTGTTATCCTTCCTCTTATCTTACTTGATGCATGTGTTATTTTACTATTAGCATGGGTTCTTTAGACCATTGATGCAGGAGCATACAACTCAACAATTTCATTATGTTTTAGTTAACTTAAGGGGTTTTGTGTTTCCAAAGAAGTTGGATTCCTCTGTATGTAATTATTAATGTTTTGAGTCATTAGAATAGGAATTAATTAGATATTTGTAAATGCTTTCGAATACAGCAGAACACGAGTGATGATGAGTGATAATGAGAGAGTTTGAAATCAATTGTAAGTCTTAGACTAGAAAGTGGTCTCATGATTCGTGGAACTAGAGAGGATTCTTAGGGATTAACTAGGGTTAAAAGTGGACATAAAAGATATTCAGGATTTAGTTCAACAGATTAAGGATCTGAACCAGAATTGGTTAAACATAACCTTTTGTATAAATGTAAGCCAAAAAGACATAGAGTCAGTTAGTTAGAGTGAGATTAGATAGGTTTGACTGTAAGCCTACGGGCAGGGAATAGAAAGGCCACTGGTATCGAAGATCAGGTCGAGGAAGAAATTCCTATGTAAATGTTTGTTACTTAATATAGATAAATCAATTCAGAGTTTGTGTGATGTGTATTTGAATTATAAGTTGTGTGTAAACTTGAGTAATTCTACGTAACATAGGTTGCATGTGTACAAAACGAAGAGGAGGTGCAGAGAGGAGTGTTACGGCTTTACACACAGACAATATAGGAGGAAGCCTTTAATGTTACAACACAATTGAAGGAAGCATAAAGGCGCAAGCAGAGATCGAGTTAAGAACCAATGAAGATTGTCAGGCGGGAGGAAATACACAGGCAAAAAGCCAAATGAGTTGTTACACAGTAAGAAATAGAAGAATGTAGCAACGAAGCGCAATCGTTGGATCAATCAAATAAATGAATGAGAGCGAGGGAGATAGACGCTCAAGATTAAGTCACGCAAAATAAATTTAAGAAGATGAACGGTGGAGATTAAAACCATGTGCTAGAAAAGGATGAAGCGGTCTCGCAAAGGGTAAGCAATTTCTCATGCGACCTAAAGGTAGTAAATGGTATTTTAGAATTCTATGCGATTAACCTTAGCGGCTGACACGTAGCACATGGAGGAAAGAGAAAATCACTTTTCTCATGTTCCTTCATTCTGATACCAGTCGTTCTTAATTTTGTGCAAGATTGCACCATAACCGTTGGATCAAGCGGGATTGATTAATGGTGAAGATCAGCCAAGCTTGTTGGCGATCGGGTGACACGACAACCGTTGGATTGGATGGAGTAGATCAACAATCGAGATTCTCTGGGTTAGTTGATGATTAGGTGACACAATAACCATTAGATTGAGGAATGAGATCGACAGCAGGGATTAAACGCGCTAAAGAGAGCATTGATATATGTGAAAATATTCAAAGAAAGGCGGAAAGGTAAAGGTTTAGTTGTGTTTTATGACTTATTTCTATTATACAGGAATTATAATAGAAATAGGCAGAATTAATGTTTTATGTGTTAAGTTTGGGTTTTAACCAAAGTCTAAAGACCATGGTATGGTTGACATGCGTGGGTAATAAAATTAACTGAAAGGTTGAGTTATAAGGGTTAAGAGAGAACCAAATATATTTCCACTTAAAGACTTAGACTTTGATAAAGTGGGTTTTCATCAGATGTTGTATTTCCACATAGAGTTTAATTAAGGAGCCTTAAACTTGATTAAGTGAGGGCTTTACTAAGTAAGGAATCTTTGAAATTCCTGGGACACAGATAGTGTGACATGCAATCATATTGGCATACTGTAGGTATATGCGGCTTAGGCTACATCATTGGCGTATATGCAGCTTAGGCTAGCATCATTTGGTATCAAAGCAGAATAAGGAAATTCTTTGTGTAAGAATTCTTTGAGAAAACTTAGAACAAAGTTATGTTTTAAAGGTATGTATGTAGGCAAAAGGAGATCAGTTTTTAAATCTGACAAACAGAAGGCACACAGAGATAAAGTGTAGCAGAATTGCAGATGCAAAGGAAATAGAGAACAATCCATTCAAAGTGCAGGTGAATGGTAGAAAAAGGTCATGCAGAGGTCTTGAAGGTGAGAAGATTGCAACAACCCAGAGCATGGAGTGCTCATATGGTTCCAGAGGAAAGAACCAAAGAGATGCCAAAAGATTGAGCTTAATGGAGAGAAGCTTAGTGAGGCATGTGTAGCAAGAAGGAGACTTGTTACTGCAGAGGTTTTGTTGCAGCTCATAGAGGGATCACAAAGGAAATTCCACAGAGAATGTGGGTAGAATTGCTAAGGAATGAAGAAAGTTGGTAAGAATTTTTGAATGAAAGAAGAGATGGTCAGAACCTAGTATTTCATTGAGATTGAAATATAAGAGAACAGATGTGTTCTTAAAAGGTGCAGATGAGTTGAACCCTAGAAGGAGCAGAGAGAAGTGAGAAAAAATGTTCCAGAGATAGAGAACCAAGTGCTTGAAAAAAGAGTAAGTACAGAGGAAAGCTTGGTGAGGTAAGTGGCAGCAGGGAGGACTTGCTATTGTAGAGGCTTTAATGCAGCTCATAGTAAGTGAGTGAGGAAATCATGAAGATAGAGAAGAAGATGAATATTGATGGTCATAACAGAGAAAATAGAGGTTCTGAGGAATACCAAAACAAAAGAAAAGTGAAGAAGGAGGATGCCAAGGAAAATGGCAAGAGAATGAGTCAAAAGGAGCATGACAAGGAGATTCTAGAGTTAAAAGAACATCTCAATGTATTAAGGATGATACTAGAGGAAGACCAAAGACAAGGTTGGGTCTTGAGGAAAAAGCCAGTGAGGTGGTCTGAGTTACAGTGAAGGCTACAACAGAGGTAAGTAAAGTGGCTGGTGGGAAAACTCAGAGAAGATGAGTTGGAAATGGAACTATCCATTTGTGAAGAAAAACAAGGTGAAGTTCTGGGTAAAGATGAAGAATGGATATCTGTGGAAGAACTTATGAATTATTGTGAGAATTCAAGACAGCAAGAAGACTTGAAGACTGAAACTTCAAGTGAGACCAAAAGGTTACATGATTTTAAATCTGATAATTTGTGTATCTTTGCAGGTGAAACATGCGAGAAAGGACAATTTGTTGATATTGTCATAAAAGAGGAAGAAGATAGGCAGAATCTAAACTATGTTCTGAAAGAAGATGAGGTAATTAAGTCTCATGTAAATGCCCGTACACAGTTGGGAACAAGTTTTACTTTCAGCATATTGCAAGGATTGAAAGCAAAGGAAGTTTGTCTCATGATGACAGCCAAAAGTAGGAAGAGGTAGGGAAGGATATCAAGCAACCAAGTGAAGGATTTGAGAAGATTGAGGAGAAGACCATCAAAATATTTTTGGGTCATGTAGAAGGCTTGGAACAATAGGAGGACTTGGTGATTGGATCATCAAGTGAGATCATGAGGCCTTGTGGTTTTAAAACTGACAAGTTGTATGTGAATGCAGGTATTGCAGAAGGTAAACCATCATATGGAACTGTCTTGAGTGAAGCTGAAAGTTGCCAAGCAAAGTATGATGATGATTGTCTTTCAAATGAAGATCAAGTTGAGTTATTATAGCAGAAGGAGTTCATCAATTCCTTTCATAGTGAAGGAAATATCTTTAGTAGAGATGAGAAAGTTATATCTTATGATAAGGAATTTGTTATTGGTAAGGACAAAGAGAAATTGATTTTCTTAAATGGCCAAAGGAAGAGTGATGGACATACATCTAAAACTATCACAAAAATGGAGGATCATAATTTTATTCTGATCGAGAATGAAGAAGTAGTGTCACCAAGAGATTATACTTGTGACAAAGAAGAAGATAGTGAGGATTGTAAAAATCTTCTAGGAGAAATCCCAAGTGAGATGGAAAATTTATGGCATGAGTTAAGTCTTTTGGAGAAAAGGCTAGAAAACCAAAGAGTAAGTGTTCAGGTTGTAAAATCAAATCTGAATGAGAATGAAAAAGTTCACTATAGTGAGCAAGAGCAAGAAAAAATCATTGAAGTAGATGGTGTGGAGGAGAGACTAGCTGACTATCTCGTGAATTCTTTTGAGAATTTAAATCAGCATATTGATGTGCTGATAAAAGAGAAAAAATCATAGCAGCATATTGAGATGTTGCCAGAGAAGGAAAAGGTACTGAAGCCTTATGCTTTTTATTTTAATAATTGTTTTGTGAGTGCAGGTTTTGTTGAAGATGATGGAGAAATTATGGCATAGACGAGCAACCAAGTAAATATGGAAGAGAAAGATTTTGTGGAAGTATTTAATCCATGGAACAAAGATATTATGTTGCTGGAAAGAATGCTAGAGAATCAGGATTTGATGCAGAAAGAGATAATCATGAAGGAAGAAGGAAAATATGCTAGAATTGATGAACAACATAGTGATGTATTTGAGGGGAATCAAGTACGAAGGAATTTGGAGGACTATTTACTTTTTGAAAGTAAATTTACAGATATTGAACAGAGGTTGTCTGGACAACAAAAAGAGGGTGAGGATGAAAGGGCGGCCTTAAGAATCCAACAACTTCAAAGAGAAGACAACGAACAACAGTTTGAAGATGAGTGGACAGAATGGCAAAGTAATTATCAGTCAAAAGATAAATTGGACATAGAGATTGAAAAAAAAAATATTGATGATGAAGGTGCCTCAGAAGAAAACAACAGTAAGAAGGCCAAGGAGCAGTAGAAAGAGAAAGACAATAGTAGACTGTGAAAGCATAGCTAGTGGAGCAAAGCAACATAAAGTGTGGAAACTTACAGAACATCAACAAACAACAGCACAACCAAAGACAAATTACAGAACAAAGTATGGGATCCAAGAAGACAAAGGTTGGAAGCGCATGATCATGAGATCATGATTATTTTAACCTTGGGAGTCTGACGCAGGAGCATACAACTTAGCAATTTCATTATGTTCTAGTTAACTTAAGGGGTCTTTTGTTTTCAAGGAAGTTGGATTCCTATGTATGTACTTATTAATGTTTTGAGTGATTAGAATAGGAATTAATTAGATATTTGTAAATTCTCTCAAATATAGGAGAACATGAGTGATGATGAGTGATGACGAGAGAGTTGGAAATCAATTGTAAGTCTTAGACTAGAAAGTGGAGTCATGATTTGTGGAACTAGAGAGGAGTCTTACGGATTAACTGGAGTTAAAAGTGGACTTAGAGGATATTCAGGATTTAGTTCAGCAGATTAAGGATCTAAACCAGGATTGGTTAAACAGAACCTTTTGTATAAATGTAAGTCAAAAATACATAGAGTCAGTTAGTTAGAGTGAGATTAGATAGGTTTGACTGTAAGCCTACAGGTAGAGAAGAGAAATGCCACTGATATAGAAGATTAGGCCGAGGAAGAAATTCCTGTGTAAATGTTTGTTATTTAATACATATAACTTGATTATGAGTTTGTGTGATGTGTATTTGAATTATAAGTTGTGTGTGAACTTGAGTAATTCTACGTAACATAGGTTGCAAGTGTACAGAACCAGAGAAGAGGTGCAGAGAGGAGTGTTACGGATTTACACACAGACAATACAGGAGGAAGCCTTTAATGTTATAGTGAAGGTGAAGGTAGCATAAAGGCACAGGAGGAGATCGAGTTCAAAACCAATGAAGATCATCAAGTAGGAGAAAATACATAGGCATAAAGAAAAATGAATTGTTACATAGTAAGAAATAGAGGAATGTAGTAGTGAAGCCCAGTTGTTGGATCAATCAAACCAAAGAACGAGAGCGAGGGAGATAGATTCTCAAGATTAAGTCACACAAAATAAAGTTAAGAAGACGAACGATAGAGATTAAACCCACGTGCTAGAAAAGGATGAAGCAGTCTTGTAAAGGGTAAGTTGTTTCTCGCGCGACCTAAAGGTAGTAAATGGTATTTCAGAATTCTACATGATTAACCTTAGTGGCTGACACGTAGCACAAGGAGGAAAGAGAAAACCACTTTTCTCACATCCCTTCATTCTTATATCGGTCATGCTTAATTCTACGAGATAACCGTTGGATCAACCGAGATTGATCAATGGTGAAGATCAGCCAAGATTGTTGGTGATTGGATGACGCAACAGCCATTGGATTGGACAAAGTAAATCAACAGTGGAGATTGTCCATGTTAGTTAATGATCGGGTGACGCGATAACCGTCAGATCGAGGAATGAGATCGACGACAGGGATTAAACGCGCTAAAGAGAGCATCGATATATGTGCAAAGATTCGGAGAAAGGTGGAAAGGTAAAGGCTTAATTGTGTTTTATGAGTTATTTATATTATGTGGGAATTATAATAGAAATAGGCAGAATTAATGTTTTATGCGTTAAGTTTTGGTTTTAACCAAAGTCTGAAGACCATGGTATGGTTGACATGCACAGGTGATAAAATTAACTGAAAGGTTGAGTTATAAGGGTTAAGAGAGAACCAGATATATTTCCACTTAAAGACTTAGACTTTGATAAAGTGGGTTTTCATCAGATATTGTACTTCTGCATAGAGTTTAATTAAGGAGCCTTAACCTTGATTAAGTGAAGGTTTTACTAGGTAAGGAATATTTGAAATTCCTGGGACACACATAGTGTGACATGCAATTGTATTTGCATACTGTGGGTATATGTGGCTTAGGCTGCATCATTTGGGTATATGCCACTTAGGCTGGCATCAATTATCATGAGTGGTAATTATGCAAAACCTTTTGGGTTTATCAAGCTTTTTCTTATTAATTTAGACCATCATGCTTGAAATCTAGTGTATAAAAGCAGGCCGCTTGAAATTGGTCTAAAGAAACAAGCCCCACTATATGTACTTTGTTTATATAGAGTAGAAGCACATAGTTCATTTTACTCTTATTACTTCTCACAAGAAGTACATCTGTCAGATCTCAATTCATTTTGCAGATTTGAAAGGTTTATGTTTGCGAGTGGTTACCCCCAGAACCTTGTTTATATTTGCATAGATATGCACATTATGGTACACCTTAAGTTTCACCCATTAGTATTTGAGTGAACTGTTGACAAGATGTTTTTAAGCTTAGCACTATCTTTATACCATCAACCAAGAAGCACCAGGACTTGCCTCTATATTTCCATTATGTATGTACACTAAATGTACTTTTCGTGCCAGTCCATTAACCTTCTTATCCTATCATTATTAATGTATGATGTCCTTTTTATCATGTATACAGTAGATTTTATGCACATGCTTCACCATCTCATTCCTAGTTTAGGTTATATTGATATGTACTTTATGCCTCTTGCATATCTAAGTTATGATATTGCTTTACTCAACCAAAATCCCATAGGTTCCAACCTATGCATGTTTAATTAACTATGCATAATATTCTGATAAGGTTTTGTTTCCACACTTAATGTGTAATTGGAACATTTTCTTATTAAAATGATTCATCCATTAGCAAACCATATCCAAATTAAATTACATCATTACCTACATGTGCACTGATCAACATAGTCACATTAAATTTGAAAGACAACTTTAAGGTACTTAGTCTCATATTACATACAAGACTTGTCTTTCACATCTCTCATCCCTTCTTAGGATCTTTTAAGCATAACTTAATTTCCTTAAGTTATGTCCTTAATTAGAAAACATACAACTCATAATTTGATTTTTGATATGGGTAGAATAATGTGATGACTTATTACTAATTTACCTCAATGAGCTTGTATTTTATTAAACTTTGCCCTTGTATAGAAATCATGCAATCTCCGAATATAATTTTAAATATGTCTAAAATGATATTATGGCCATATCATTAAATCCACCAATCACTATTACTTATTGAATTAATCAATTTTGTTTCATTCCAATATAGTTTTCCAGGGATTCTCTCTTCCCCCTTGAAATTTAGTTATCCAAAAACTTGAATATTTAACATAAGTGTGAGGATTAATCTCTACTTTGCTCATATATATGGATACTCACTTCAAATTTCATTTAATGATTTTTAAGATAAACATAGTTTTAAATATTTTACCTCTATGATATCTAATCAGAGCCAAATGTACCACATATTCTTCCACATACATGGTAACTTTCTTCTTTGTTTCCTTATAATTTAGTTTGTGAGAATTGTGATTCCTTCGCATAGGAAATCATATCCATGCAGCTCGTTGTAACCCCACAATGAGTCCTTCGTGCAAGTCATACATGTACTTACATAGCTTAAGTACTCATATTCTTCTTATAGATGCATTACTTGTTATCAAGATTTAATATTGCATTAATATGATGGCCATGTTTTACCATGATTATCAATTGTTTAATTATCCTTCTCTTCTATGCATCTTTGCAAGCATGACTTTTCAATCATGATATAAAGTTGTTGTGTCCTCATAAGGGCGTTCAACCACAACTTAAGTTTTGAAAACTTTCATAGTATATAATAAAAATTTTAAGCTCCTTATCTATTAGGGGACACAATAAAAGTAACTTGTTAACATTAATAAACATGTTAATTATCCACTTTAGCATTGTTATATGCATGCAACATAGCAGATAAACTCCTGGTAACCCTATACTAGATATGCTCCGCCTGAGCATCACCCTCATCATCACCCTATAATCAAAGTCTATTTGCTAAAGGGTCTTTATGATAGCAGCAATAACTGAAACATCAACAATACTTATAATCACATTACATGTGAGACTCATCAATGTCTCAAATCATCATCACTCTCGAATCAAGGCAACAATATCATTCTAACTCAACAAATCATGAACAGATCCTCATAGAAATATGCAATGATCAACAACATAGCACATCATCAATTCTATATCTATATATGGGTCTTCCGTAAACACCCATCTCATGAGCACAAGTCTCGGCCAAATAATTTGCAGTAACATAGCAATTTGTTCAAGGAAGGGTATCTAGCAGCAAAAATTCAAGCATAGTAAGAGAATTGTTGATCATAACCATCATACTAGATTGAACAGACAATAGTTGATACCTAGTCATCCCACTCAATTCAACCAACTTGTAATTAAAAAGAGGCACCAGAGGTATAAATGAACAACAATTTTGGGTGTTTCCTTTTGAACTAATAAAGGTGTTCTACCTCCCTCAATGTTTGAATATGCAAAACTCGCTTTCGATTTAGATCAATTATAATTTTAACGCTTCACTTCATTCAATAGTAAACCAATTGAGGTTAAAACTGTACAAGTTAATAAATACGTCAACTTGTAGTTATCGTTTTATATTACTCTTTATCAAATATCAATTCCTGATTGGGAAGGTAAAAAAACCGGAACTTCCATAATAGAAATTAAACTCAAAAATTTTAGCACAATTACCAAAATTAAAACCAAATTTACCAAAAATACGTAATCTCTTAAATGCGTTCTATCTCACATTTTGTTTCTTTACGTTGATAATTAGTTAAACAACTACAAATTATAATTCTTTTGCTTTATACGTGTCTATTCATTTCTACCACGTTTATCATAGAAACCTAAGCCTGACATCAATATAAATATATCGATTCAATTATCACATGCATTCGTTGCTACAAGATGATGGGATTAACTAAGAGGTCCGACAAGTGGATCAATTTGATAGATTATGAGCCACAAGTAAGAAACGTCTCGTCTTGCCCATGCAGAGGTCACTCTAAAAAAAAACCATGTCTGCCATTTAATTGACCCCATCCAATTCTATGGTTTGAAATAGTTTTAGATAGTCTTTTTGATATCGTGCTAGTGGAAGCACTAAGTCTATCACTTGACAGTGATGCCACTCAGAACCATTCCCTCCCCTCATTGGGTGAAGGGCTGCAATTAGTTATCTCACTCCTCATTAAAATATAACTATTGTTAATTCAAAATCCATTTACGTTAAACAATATTAGCCTAGAATTTCTCTTAGTTGTGAGAATCAATTTACCATTTACATGACATGGCTTTCAGTGCGGAGGTGGATTGGTCCATAGGCCGCGGTGTTTGAACCTATGCTCTGACACCATTTGTAACATACGTCCTAAGCTTACTCTGAAAATTAGCTACTAGGCTCTCATCCTTATAAGTTTGCTTCGTGTATAGTTAAGATTTAACCATCGTCACAGATAATATTTTTATCTATCATTACATGAACCTTTATTATTCGTGAAACCATAGTCACTTTCATAACAATTGAACAACATCAAGTAAGGAATCCATAGTACTGCATACTCCTTGTATGCTTTACCGGATCCAGTATGGGACCTTTAGATTCATTATACAACTTATACATCACATCCATCATTAAGCACAATTTACAAATTGTGGAGAAGAACTAATCGTGGCATGCAACCCATAAAATTCATTGGTTGATCCCCACAAGCATGAATGGAAACACTAGCCTCATTAAGTCTCTTACAGTTAGCCTGGCCATGCATTAGGATCATAGTTCTACATATATAGTCAAAAGTGTTAGTGATATAACTCTTATGCAACAAGCAGAATGGCTAAACTAGCCTCATTGAATAAGTATGTAGTAGATAATTCGACCATAGACTATGCAATTAGAAGCATTATTCTAGAATTATTCTACATGCACTAATGTCTCATACCAATTTAAAATAAAGGTATCACATAATGTTAGAGGAGTACTATGTTCATTCATTACATTTAATGATGATCAAGTTTAGATTCAATAGCTATCTCAACATTAACATATGACTATCTCATACACAAAGTTAGTACCAATAGTTCTACTATTGCATAATGGTCACATGTAGAGTCGATCATGAGTAAGCTAGCTCCTTGGCACAAGTATTAACAATTACCTACTATGGTTCCACCACCGACTCTACACTTCGATGCAATAAGAGTCACATGCTTAAAAATGCAAACATTCTCATAAATATCGATAACACAAACTTCTATAATTCTGAGCTGAATGATATAACAATTTTAGCATTAAGTAGTAAACATAGAGGGTAGGAAACCAACATACAATACACCCCATGAAAGTGAATCCAACTAGATCAGAAGAAGAACACCACTTGGAAAACGGAGCACCACCACCCAATGATGAATCACCTCTCATTCCCCCCAAGCTGAGGTTCTTGCCATGGATCAACTGCCTCCAATTGATCTATGCAATGGGTATTTAATACCCTCTTTAATGATATGATTTCATTAGTGGTGTCCCACTTTTATGGATCTTTTTATCCATGTTAGGTCCCTATACTACTAGTGTAACCCCTTATTTTTATTAGTACAAACCCCATATTATATTGTTGTGCCCATGTAATCCCAATATTGTTATCGTTATGCCCCATAGAAGCCCACTATTGGTATTATTGTGCCCTTACATTATTATTGTTATGTCGGCTCTGATTATATTATTACCCCTTAGAATCCTATATATAGAAAGGAGGTCTTGTCATTTGTATCATCCAAGAATTTTTCATTTGTGTAATGAAAATGAGGTTGCCCCCTGGAAGAGGCTTATTTCTAAGGCATTTATCTCTCTTTTCTATCCTTTTGTGAGTTGGTTTCATAACATTTGGTATCAGAGCTTTGATTCTAGGGTTTCGCTGCTCCAAATAGGTCATCATGGAATTTTCGCTATAACCTTTTCGCTACGAAGTTTCAAAAGCTAAAACAAAATCCCATTTGACCCAAAATCATTCTAAACCTTGAGTATAAATTTCAGATCTCTGTCGCTATATTTTCAAAGATATGATCCGAGGAAGTTAGGATTCTTGAAAACTCTAGAATTGCATCTTAAACAGGTGATCATGGAATTTTCGATATAATTGTTTTTCTACACAGTTTCAAACTATGAAATTAAAACCCATTTGAGCTGCCACTTTGGTGAAGCTTGGACCCAAATTTCAGATCTTGGTTCACTATATGTTCGGCGATGCAGTCCAAGACATTTAGGGTTTCTGCAGGCTCCCGAATTACATCCTAAATAGGTGACCTTGGGAAAATTGTCATCACTTTCTCTCTGAGCATCAAATTGAAATTTTGTAAGAAGCTGCAGAGATTAGAGGGACTGTAGTTTTCTATGTATCGGTTTCAGGTCCTAAGGTTAACACAGTGACATGTGAAACTTTGTACAAGTTTGCTTTGCTAAAATATTCTATAAAAAGGTCATTGTGGGATATTTGACAAAAATCTTCCTTTCAAAATCCAATCTTGATCAGACTTGTGTGGTTAGAAAGAGGACTTACAGGGCTACTTTAGGATTTAATTTCAGAACTTGGAGATCTTAAATTACAAAGTTACAATAGTTTCAAGTTCGAGCTCCTAAAATCAAGAAAATACGATATGAGGAAGTTTGATGGAAAGGATCCGTAAATTGGATACTAAAGATGGAGAAATATTTTGATCTACATGAGGTGTAACTGTTACAAAAGGTACATATTGCATCTTCATATTTAGAACTGGATCATTTTTTATGGTATAAAGGGATTTGTTTTCGTAAAACACCTGTTACGTGGTAAATTTTCACGGAGGAAATGATAGAACATTATGAGGATACAAAGAGAAACACCTTCTTTAGCCAATTGATAAATATCAAACAAAAGTGGTCAATGATAGAGCCTATTGAGAACTTTCAAAAATTGAATATAAGGGAAAATGATATTCCAAAGAAGCTTAGGATTGATGTCTCCATAGGGACTTTAAAGGATAACATTCAACATGAGGTTTGTCTTTGGGAATCTGATTCATTAGAGAAGGCATTCAGGTTGGCAAGAAATGTTGAAAGAGAAATTATGGCAACAAGGAAGTCTACCCCTCACAACTAGAAAGATGGAAGTGTTGTTTCACCTAGCCTTCCATAACCTACAAGGTTGACACCACAATAATTGGAAGAGAAAAGAGCAAAAGGGCTTTGTTACAGTTGTGATAACAAATACATTAAAGGTCATAAGTGTGCTGAGAAGAAATTATTTTACATTGATTGTGGAGAGGAGGAAGAAAAGGATCAAGAAACATCAAAAGAAGAGGATATACACCAGGAACCAACCCTAGAGAAAGAAGAAATGAACCTGACCATATCTTGTAAAGCATTGGAAAGAATTGCCACTCCTCAAACTCTAAATATAGAAGGACATATCAAGAAGAAAAATGTTCAATAAGTGAAAGATCACATTGAGCATCAAGAAATGAATCTAACCATATCATGTAATGCATTGACAAAAATTACCGTTCCTTAATCTCTCAAGATAGAAGGACATATCAAGAAGAAAAATGTTCAAAATGTGAAAGATCACATCGAGCACCAAGAAATGAATCCGCCCATATCTTGTAATGCATTGGAAGAAATTACCACTCCTCAAACTCTCAAGATAGAAGGATGTATCAAGAAGATAAATATTCAAGCAGTGAAAGATCACATCGAGCATCAACAACAAGTTCTCCAACTTTTAAAGGATAACACTACTTTGATGCAGAATCAAATGAAACAACAGGAAGATCAACATTGTAGTGAAAGAAGTTTTTATGTAGGCGATTGGGTATTTTTATGGCTACATCTCAAGCAAGCTATTTACGAGAAGGAAATGCTGGAAATATTACATGCACTTAAGAAATGACGACCTTACCTAATGGGAAGACACTTGAAGGTAAAAATGGATCATGATAGTCTTAAATACTTCTTAGAACAAAGATTATCTTTAGAAGAACAAAAAAAATGGGTCACAAATATGTTGGGATATGACTTTGAAATCATCTACAAAAAAGAGAAGCAAAATGTTGTTGCAGATGCACTCTCAAGAAAGGATGAGGATGTGGAAGCATTGTTTTGTGCTATTTCTATTATCCAACTAGAATGGATAAATGAAGCAAGGGATGAATGGAAGAAGGACGAAGAAGCGTGGAAGCTCATTCAAATGTTGCAGAATATCCCAATTCAAACAATATTGCTAGAACTTGATGAGGAAGGAAAAATCATATTGTAACCTGGAGCAGTCACAAAAACAAGAAATCAATAGCTACTAAATCGATCAACTTTAGAGTATCTCCTCAAGTGGAAGAACATACCCACTGAAGATTCCACATGGGAGGAAAATAATTTTATACAGAAGCATCAAGAACTACTCAAGCATTGAGGACAACACTTTCTGAAGGAGAGGGGCATCTTAGGACCCTGTACTACTAGTGTAACCCCTTATTGTTATTAGTACAACCCCCTTATTATATTGTTCTGCCCATGTAGTCCTAATATTGCTATTATTGTGCCCCTTAGAAGCCCACTATTGGTATTATTGTGCCCTTACATTATTATTGTTATGTCGACTATGATTATATTATGACCCCTTAGACTCTTATATATATAAAGGAGGTCTTGTCATTTGTATCATCCAAGAATTGTTCCTTTGTGTAATGTAAAGGAGGTTTCCCCCTCGAAAAGGCTTATTTCTAAGGCGTTTATCTCTCTTTTCTACCTTTTTGTGAGCTAGTTTCATAACAATCCATTTGCCTAGGATTATCTTAGAAAACCTAGCCTTTCTCTCATGAGGCTTTTCCTCATAAAATCTTGCCTTTCTCTCCCGCACAACTTTTATGTTTTTCTTGATGGATATTTATCTCCAATCCATCCAACTTATCTAGAATTACATGTAGAAGCTTTATCATGAAAGAATTATCCAATCTCATTCAATGGGATTTGGTAAGAATCTCATTTCTTGGTGTTTCGCTTTTCCAAGTGATTAATTTATTATTTTATTTCATAAGGTATTTAATTTTCATATTACACAGCAGACCTAGCTTTCCTTAGCTTAGGTTTACAATAGTTTGACACACAAGGGAGGGGTGTTATAGTGTGTCTCCCCACACTACTTGAGTATAATTCCAGAACACTTCGTCTTTAGCACAGGAACTAAAAGAGTAATTATAGTATTGTATCTAGTTGTCACTCATTTACAAATTTTGACCATCAAAGCTCTGTTGAATTCCATTTACACTGGGGAATCGAATGCTTCCACCATGACAAATTAGACAAGTTCCTTTTTTCTAACATTGACGTTGTTGTTAAAAAATGGAGCCATTCCTCTCCTAAAGGAAGAGATTTCTTAAAATTTACAACTAACTCCAACTTGCCCTAACTGCCAAACACGCTATTCGATTTAGGAATGATATTGGTCCATAAACGATTCTTAACGCTAATCGTAGCATGTCAAGATAATGATGACTCATCAAACATATTAAAACCATAATACTTTCATATTATATAAATATTAAACATTAATATGTGATTTTATGAATATTACACTATGATAAAACTAGAATAAATCAATCATTAACTTATTATGCTTGATATTTACTATATTCATTCATTATATATATACAAAATATAAAAACTTACTTTTATATAATTAGATTTATCACCTCTTAATTAAAATTAAAAATATCTTAATCTCCGGCTAAGACATGTTATTTCGACCTTTCTACTTTCTAACTCTATATTAATTCTAATTTCATAATTTATTATTGATAAATATTACTTATTATATAGATTACGTAATATAATATACTTAATATATTAATAAATTAAATTAAGTTATTTATTTTTTAAATAGTTTTTAATTAATTGTAATATATAAGAAACAATATTAGTAAAGTAAATCGACAGATTCATCCTAATCATAATAACTATGATACTTAAGTATTAATACGTGTATACCCTGATTTCTTATTTAAATTAAATTGGATCACATGCTACGAAGCTATAATTAATAAAAAGTTATATTCAACCTGTAGGGAAATATTTTGAACTGGTTGGAGAGAGTATGACTATGAATGTGATAAACTAGAGTATTGAATATGTGAGGATTGAAATTAATAGTAAAGGGTTAAATTTGGTGGTGTAGAATAGTTGAAATTGAATATTGTTTATGATAATACTAGCACAATTAGATTAGCAAATATGATTGATATATTTATATTGATGTATAAAAGGTGAAAATTGCTATAATTTCATTTACTAATGTGGTTATGTTAATTGATAGTCGTTATGAATGGAGTGGATTTGTTGTGTATGATTGACTATGATTTACATTAGTCAATTATGGCTAAAAATGGTTGGGGAATATCAACTATGGTTAACAATACTTAACCACATTTGGCAAGGTTAACCATGATTAATAATGAATCATGATTGACCGTAATTACAATCGTTGGCTTGGTTGATCATAATTGACCATCATCAACAATGGTTGCCATGTTTACTATAGTTGAGCAAGGATTATTAAGATACATTAAAGTACAATAAAAGTGACCATAAATAACCATATTAAGTATGATTGACCATAAAATTTATCTCTGAAAAATAAAATTTTATCTGTGAGATAAAATTTTATCTCTGAAATAAAATTTTATGTTAGAGATAAAATTTTATAGATGCGGTTTCACCCTCTCAGAGATAAAATTTTATCTCTATTCATCACTAGATGTAGCCATCTTAAAGCACTGATACAAATATGTACCTTTAACTGTAATGGTAAAACTAATTCAAAACAATGTAGGTTGTTTGTTATTATAAATATCCTATACATAATATTCCAAATATGTTAAAATATATTAATTTCTTGATATTAAAGAAATCAGTAATGAAATGAGTAATTGATATGCTTGAATCCCACTATTATCATTATAATTTTTAGTTAATAATGAATTTTAGTTAATGATAATTTTTCGTTAATAATGAATTTTAGTTAATAGTTATCACTATAACATCACATATATGGATAGTGAGGGATGCATCTTTTAAGTAACTTCCACCGATTTCTGCATTTATTTATTTTCTTATCCAATCATTTTGAAGCCTAACATGTTGACATAATGTGAATGTAGATGATTAAATTTTTGTCTCTATTGATGTAGCCATTTTAACGTATTCGTGTACTATTAATTGTAAGGGTCTTGTAGGTTGTTATTATAAATATCTTATACATAATCTTTATAATATATTAAAATATAATAAATTTTTTAATACCAAAGTAATTAGTAATGAAGTTAGTAATTGATATGTTTTCACTAACATCAATTAATAGTTATTACTATAACTTAATTTCACATAGATTAATGGCCAGGGAAGTGAGTAATTAGGCTAACTAGGCTATTAGGTATTAAGCTAACTAGATTAATAGATAATTAGGTTAGTAGTTGACATGGAGTTGATTATGACAGTTATCAATATAACTTTTAATTGATAATTAGACCACTATAACTTTATACAATTAATACACCCACATATTTCAAGCATGTAACTATTACACAAATAATAATTTATTACTACATCCATTTAAAATGTATTATAAATATAATATAACTCTAATTAAATATTATATATATATATATATATATATATATATATATATATATATATATATATTTTGACAAACTCATCTTCTAATTAATGGTTATTAAAAAAAAATTGTAACGAGTGGATTATATTTCTTCGTATATTAACCACCAACTTTTCATATTTCTCAATTATATATAATTTTTTAATTATAATTCTTTTAACCAACTATATAATGTTATAAAAGAAAATACTGTTAAACTATTGAAATATTCTCGCTATTGACCAAGTTTCATGTCAAGTTCTTTTGACGGACCATACAAAGTTGTATGATGTTTATGTATCTATGATATTTATGAAACTTGAAAAATGGTTGTGCTCATATGTATGTTTCAACAAAAATATCACAAATAATTTATGTGGACCGTGTCACCTATCTTAAAGATCAATGTTTGTAAATGTCTTAACAATGTTGTTCCTCTATAAACTAATACAGGTTTATTATAGTTATGATTGTTTAAAATTTTTAAAATTATTTATTTTACAATATTAAATTTACAAAATATATGATTTTATTATTTATTTTTGTCAATCTCATATTTATTTTTATTTATATTTATTAGCAAAGTCACATTAATAAATGTAGTTGATATATCTCAATCAATATGTATCAATCACATCTATTAATATAGTTATCAACATGCATTGGGAAAAATAGTAGACAACTATTAATAATATTATTAATAGGAAATGATTATTATTAATTGTTAGCTTTATTAATATTAATATTATTATTATTTTTAAACATTTTTAATAATATTATTATTTACCATATCAATAATAATAATATACGCAACCTTAATAATATTAATATTATTTTTATTAGTTTGTCAATTTTATTAATAATAATATTATTATTGTCCATAAGGTCTTGGACAAATGGTGATTGACTGCATTGTAAATTCACTCATAGATGTTAAGTCACCAATTCAATTCCCCATCCTACTTAGGTGTTATTCTTAGACATGACCATGATGTAGCCTCACCAATGTTGAACTTAGAAAAAAATAATATTATTATCAAATAATATTAAATATTAAATCTTATTCAAAAACCCTAATATTATTATTTTTATTAGATTTTGTAAATAAGGTTGGTAAACATATAAATTTTTTTTATAGAGTTAACCATATTAATGGTTAAACAACAACAGCAACAACAACAAAGACAACTTCAAATAATAATAATAATAATAATAATAGTAATAATTATATATTCAACCTTAGTATTAATATTATTACTGTTAAAAAAATTTAAATCTTGACTGTCATGGATAAAGGTTAACCATGGTTGACTAAGGTTGACAATGTTTGACTTTAGACAAACATGGTTGACTGTAATTGAATATGATTAATGTATTCATCCTCTTTTTCCTCCTCCTTCTCATTATTATTATTATTATTATTAATGTTAAAAGGTTGACCAATTTTGCCATAGGGTTGACCAATTTATATCATAACATTGACTATAAATGCTAACTTTGTTTTATTATATATGGCTAATGTGGTTGACTAAGTTTGATTATTAATATTAATCAATACTATTAACAAGTGCTTATGTTTGACCAACATTTAAGAGCACTGATTTTCAAACATAATCAAACACAGCCGAACATAGTTAACCACATTAGTAAATGCAATTGAATAAATTTGTATTGCCACATTGCGACATTGGAGAAATTGCATTGTAATGTATCATTGCAATAATGTTTGTCACATTGCTACATTCGATAGATTTATGTACCATTCCATATATTCCTTGTGCTTGATTGAGGTTGAAGAGTGTTGATTGTCAAACATAGTCAAACATAATCGAACATAGTCAACGACATTGGTAGATATGGTTAACTAATTTTGTAATATTGCGTTACAATGTTGGATAATTGTAATGTAATATAACATTGCAACAATGTTTGTTGCATTGTGGCGTTGGATAGAATTTCATATCATTATGATGTGACATTATTATTATTATTATTATTATTAGTAATAGTTATAGTATCCAAGTTTATTAATATTAATATTGTTAGTTGTCACATTGTGACATTAGATAGATTTATTTATGATTTCAACGTCACATTATTGATACTATTATTATAATTATTACTAAAATCTTATTAATATTAATATTGATATTATTATCCATTTTAAAATATTGATTATGGCCAACCAAGGATGACCTTAGTTGAGTAAAGTTGACAATGTTTGACACTAGTTAGCCATGGTTGACTATAACGAATATGGTTGAGTTATGTTGATTATGGATGAATATGAGTGAACAAGGTTGAGTATTGTTAAATATGGTAAACATAGGGTTTGCCAAGTTTCAACATGGACAACTATTTAAACATTAACTGTAGAGGTTGAATTTGTTTAACTATATTTGAATAATGTTGTTGACTATCATTGACCATTAATATTAATCAACAATAATAATATGAAATTATGTTTGACGAAAGTTGAAGAGTGTTGTGTCTCAAACATCATCAAGCATAGTTAACTGCATTAGTAAATATTGTTGATTAATTTTGTAATGTCACATGCAACATTGGATAAATTGTAGAAAAATGGAATATTACAACAATGTATGTTAGATTGTGACATTGGGAAGATTTATGCACCATTCTAACATAACATTATAAATTATTATTATTAGTGAACTTTATTAATATTAATATTGATATTATAGAACATTTTTAAATCTTGATAATGAACATCCAAGGAAGACTTCAGGTGACTAAGGTTGAAAATGTTTGGCTTTGGTCAACCATGGATAACTATAATTGAATATGGTTGACCATGTGTGATTATTTTTAAACATTGTTGACTATATTTTGATTATGGTTAATGATTCATTGACTATGGTTGGCCATGATTGACTATGGTTTTCCATTTTCAACCTATTTAAACATCATTGAATATGTTTTGACTTTGAATGACCTTGTTTAACAATTGTTTGATTTTGATTGACCATGATAAACTATATTTATTTATGTTCACCATGTTTAAACATTTTTAATCATATTTTAACTATAAATAACTATTGTTAACGATTGTATGACTATGGATGACAATGGTTTGATTATGGTGGAACATGGTTTCACTATGATTGGCCAACGTTTGACCATGATTTTCCTATGTTAAACCATGGTTTAATATTATTGGCTATAGTTGAGCATGGTTTGAATACAATTTGACTATGGTTGACTATATTTTAACTATGTTTTCTTTATAGTGGTGCGTGACTTAATGAAGGCTATCATTGTAACGATGGTTGTTGATGGTTAACTATGATTTGACTATGCTTAACCATGTCCATCCACTATAGGCCTCCATGGTTAAGCATGACCATCCAATATGGTTCAATATAGTTTACTATGGTTCACTATAGGTCACCTATATATAGACCATGATGACCATGGTAAGTATGACTCTCCATGTTAATCATATTGACTATTGTTGACTATGATGTCCATGTTAGTTGTAGTTGACTATGTCAAAAACAACCAACTATAGTTAATGTGTGTCAATGTATAAATTAATATATAGATATGACATTAAAAATGTGTAAAGTAATATATTTTTATAATATGTTGTTAATGATATTAAATTGCCATTAATATTATTAAATGTTATAATAATTTTAGTAATTTTATGTTAATAATGCTATATATATGTCTTAGTATTATATTAATGTCATAATTAAAGACATTAATATGAATTAAATATATTAATATAAATATTAATACTAAAACCTTTAATAATAATAATAATAATATTATTATTATTATTATTATTATTATTATTATTAATAAAATTGAAACTAAAATCAATATTATCCATAGTAATAATATAATTATTGATATTTATATTAATAATAAAATCTAATTAATATTATTGTCATATTAATATTAATGTTAATGTTAATATTAATGTTAATATTAATGTTTATTTTAATATTAAAATTAATATTAATATTAATATTATTCATATTATTAATTTAATGATAATATTAATATTGTCCATGGGGCTTTGGATTGACGGTGAATGGGTGCACTGTTAAGACACTCCTTGCGATAGGTCACTCGTTCAAATCACCCATGGGTGCTTACTTACAAAAAAAAGGATAATATTAATATCTATATTTTTAGATACTCACTTCTTTTATTCCTATATTCTTCTTATGTCCTTAGTTATATTTATTTTTATAATAAATAAATAGAAAGAAAAATAACTTAATACTTGATCCTTGATTCCACATTTATCTAATATTCAATATTCTATATGTTAATAGATTTGAGGTTTCTGTGATCTGCATTTTGTGTGGTGATGTCTTCCGGAATCATCACATTCATAATTTTATGTATCGATGTTTTGAACCAACCTCCGTAGTTCATACAACATTCTTATCTATTATATATGTTGTTTCCTGCAATATTCTATTTGAGAAGTTTTATAATTGGCCAATAAATTGTATAACGAACAATCTTCTAGAAATAACACTCCCTGGTAGGTTAAGCATATGACTAAGGATTCTATGCTAAATGTCAGATACATACGACGTGAGATATGGATGAAATTTAAATTTCCAAACTCTAATAAACTAAAACACATATTATGCTTTTCTTGATTCAAAAGCATAGAAAGGCTTGTTGGTGACTAGTTTATGGTAGGGTCGTACTTTTAACATGTAGGTATTTTTTCTGGGATGAGATTGCATAGAGTGATACTTCTATCAAACTTGAAAGCGTGTAGCTTTTACATGTAGGGTTATAAAATTACAATAATATAAATTAGTACAATTAGCACATTGAGATTAATAAAGGTGGTTTATATAGGTTAATTGATATCATTTTTAAATGATAATTAATTTATAAAAGGTGGAAAATAATATGGATTGGTGTATATTAACCACATTTATTATTGTAGTTGTGTTAGTTAACAATTAATGTGTATTAGAGTAAACAGTAATTGATTATTAATAATATTTTTAATAAAAATTGATTATGATGATTAATAATAATAATAATATAGTCAATGATGATGAATAATAATAATAATAATAATAATAATAATAATAATAATAATAATAATAATAATAATAATAATATAGTTAACCTTAACAAAATTAATATGATTATTAGTAGTTGTTAGCTTTATTAACAATACTAATAATACTATTAAACATTATTAAATATCAAATTTTATTCGCAATCCTTAATATCAATATTAAATATTTAACATTATTTCTAAACCCTAACATCATCATTATTATTAGGGCTTGTGAGTAAGGTTGATCAACATATGAAATTATTATTATTGGGTTGACCATGTTAGATCATGGTTAAATAGCAATAATAATAATAATAATATAGTGGATCTTAATAATATTATTATTATGATTCTTAGTCAACTTTATTAATATTAATATTATTAATAATAAACATTTTTAAATATTGACTTTTTTTTATGAAGGTTGACCGTCGTTGACAATGTTTAACTTTAGAAAATCATGCTTGATTAAAATTGAATATAATTAATATAGTCAATCTTAGTAGTAGTATTAGTGGTAGTAGCAAACTTTATTTATATTCATGTTAAAGGGTTTTCCAAGTTTGAGAAAGGGTTAATGCAGTTTGATCATGGTCAATTATTTAAACATTAACTATAAAGGTTGACTTTGCTTGACTATGTATGACTAATGTCATTAAATAAGTTTGATTATTAATATTAATCAATAATATTAATAAGTGATTATGTTTGACTGAATTTGAAGGGTGTTGATTGTCAAACATAATCAAACATAGCCGAACATAGTCAACCGCATTAGTAATGTGGTTGAACAATTTTGTAATGTCACATTGTGACATTGGGGAAATTGCAATGTAATGTAACATTGTAATAATTGTTTGCCACATTATGATGTTGGATATATTTTTCTAACATTATAACATCACAATAATAATAATAATAAATTCCAAATTTATTAATATTAATATTGATATTATTAAATAATTTTATATCTTGATTGTGACCAAACAGGGAAGAGCTTAGTTGACTAAGGTTGAAAATGTTTGACTTTTGTCAACCATGGTTGATTATAATTGAATTTTTTTTAGTTATGTTGACTGAAGACGACTATGAGTGAACCAGGTCAAGTATTTTTAAATATGGTAAACATAGGGTTGGCCAATTTTGAGCATGGAAAACTATTCAAACATTCACTATAAAGGTTGACTTTGTTTCACTATGTTTGAATAATTTAGTTGACTAGGTTTGACCATTAATATTAATAAAAAATAGTAATATATGACTGTATTTGATTGAAGTTGAATAGTGTTGAATGTTAGACATAGTCAAGCATAGTCAACCACATTAGTAAATGTGGTTATCTAATTTTGTAATGTCACACTATGACGCTAGATAAATTGGAATATAATGTAACATTGTGACAATGTTTGTCACATTGCGACACTGGATAGATTTATGTGCCATTCCAATGTTAAAATATTATTATTATTATTATTATTAGTCAACTTATTAATATTAATATTTATTATTAAACATTTTAAAATCTTGATAATGGTTGTCCAAGGATGAACTTAGATGACTAGGGTTGAAAATGTTTGACTTTGGTCAACCATGGTCGATTATAATTGAATATGGTTGACAATGGTTAGACTATGTTTGACCATATGTGACTATTGTTAAACATCACTTACTATGTTTTGACTGTGGTTAACAATTCTTTGACTATGGTTTACTACGATTTTCCATATAAACCTTATTTAAACATCATTGTTTATGCTTTGACTATGAATAACTATGTTTAAAAATAGCTTGACTATGGTTAACAATTGCTTGACTATGGTTCACCATGGTTGACTATAATTGTCTATGTTGACCATGTTTAAACATCACTAGCTATGTTATGACTATAGATGACTATGGTTAACAATTGTATGACTATGGTCGATGATGGTTTGACGATGGTTAATGACGTCTAACTATGGTTGAATATGGTTTAACTATGATAGACCAAAATATAGTATTTACCAAACACTTAACCATACATGCAATAATGATTTTTTCTCTATGGTATCCCCTATACATTTCTGCAAAATTTACTTTACTACTACTGCTACTTAGCCATTTACATCTTGAAGGAGGTCTACCTGTGAATATTTCTATCTTTTGTACACCTATATACCTACCTATCAACATTTTACTGTGATCTGCCTACTCATCCATTTGATAAAATATAACAAAAAAAGACAGAGACTCGTGATCATTTAACTAGAGACATTGGTGTTTCTTCCACCACATCTAACCCAGACACAGGTGAAATCTTCAACACTCGAGTTGTTGTTGTAGCCACCCCTACCCCTATATCGTTATTTTCTTATCGCTTGCTTGAGTTACCTCCCTGACCTGATATTTCATAAGCCTTGACAGTTCTCTTAGTTCCTGTCCCAACGTGATATCCAGGTTATGGATATATTTCAAGTAGATGGAGAATATCTTGTTCATGTATCGAATTCTATTATCATGTAAATGCTTTATATTCATCAACCTTTTGATTGATTCCTTTACCACTCGTAGCCTCTGCTCAATTTCCTTCAGCTTAAGCTAGTGTTCAATTTGTCGCCTCATTTTATCCTTCATCGCCTCCACCTGCAGCTTCTCCACTAGGGTTTGGACATCCCACGGCATCTCGAATGTTTTAAGTTAAACCATTTTTTGCATTCGATATTTCCTAGTATCCATAATGCATTCGAATTCTTCTTTATTTTTTCTATCCGGGATGCTCCTTCACAAGTGCCTCACCTCATTCTAGTAGATTTTGACGATTTATTTTCCTTTCTCCAGGATCGTTACATGATAGTTTAGGGTAGCCTCTCTTGCTTCATCCTCAATTGTGGACCTCTTACTAGTCATGGATCTCTGGCAATCCACTTGCGGCCTTCCCCTTGACTTGCCACCAACATTTTGTCCCTTCGCAATTACTATCTTGGAATCTGAAGTTCTCAACGAAATAAAATCTCTCTCACTATAGCACCACCTTTTATCTTTCAGCATTATCACTATGCAACCTATAAACCTTTCATCCTTCCCATATAAAGGAAACATCCAGAACATGTCATGCCACCCCATCATTTGAGCACCTTCCCCATCTATTTTTGACAACTTCTGTTTACCAATGATGTTACAATACATTTGTTTGAGGATGGGGCCATCTCCCTCATTCACCGCTGCAAATGGTTTGTACATGCTCGTTATTTCCATAATCATGTTCAAGTACAGCTCCCCGCTAGTACTTTTAATTCTCCACCCCTTTAACCATCCTTTCCAATTACTGCGGCCTCTTGGCAGATGATTCATTGAACCTAATTTATTCTCCTTCCCATCCTTAGTCACAATTTCCTCCATATCATGATGACACGTGCCTCCTTGTTCATTCCTAAAGTTCGCTACTTATTGAACCATGACAATTATTGAACATTCATATCACCAGGTGGGTTTATGCCCTGGTCCTGATCCACACCTTGTTTGTCACTCCTCCCCTCTAAGGTGGATTGTTCTTGCTCTATCTATGCTTGATAGTCTTCCTTTAGCTATTTGTCCAACATCTCTTCCCAGGCCACCTCAAGAATTAACCTAGCACTCTTGACCCATTTTTTGCCACTTTATCCACCAACGCATTAGCTAAGCCTCTTACCAAGGAACACTCCACCATTTTAAACTCATCAAGATGGATCCGAATCCTTTGGATAACCTGGTCGAGGTGCCAATTCTTCGTGACATTGTTCATGTGAGAGACACATTACAGTCGACATGTCGCTTGAATATGTAATGTAGAATCCCCCTCCACTATTACATTCACCATTCATTCTCTTCACAATGTTTCGAACCCTTGCTTCAAGGCATGGAACTCTACTACATTATTTGTGGCTTGACCTATATTGATGAAATATAACCTTTGAATTTTACTTCTCCTATCCTGAATGACTCCTCCTGTTCTAGGCTTTCCTGGGTTTCCCTTGGATGATCCATTGAAGTTTAGTTTCTACAAACCCTCTAGGCAAGTATGCCACATTGTAGAACCCAAATTTATATGGATTTCTCTGGATCTGTGGGTTGCACCACTTAGATAATCTAGGTCGAAAAATTTTAAAATTCTTGTTTCTTGATGGGATGGTTGTTTCTCTGAGGTTTGAATTCTTCTGATATTGATGGTTTTATTAAGTTGAGGATGAATTTCTTCCATCAGGGTTGCAACTAGGATATTTTTGTCACAAAATACTCGGTAGTTGTGTTCCTTCCAGACTAACGAGAGGATAAATCTTCGAATTAAGTTCCAGGTCATATTCACCACTTCATTCTTAGTAAATTGTTGCCGCCATTTTTTAATTATTTCTTGAATACTTTCCTTTTTTTTGTCAGTTTGTATATAGATAATGGTGTTGGCATTATGACATAGTATTGGTGCTATGACACAGGTGTTGTCCTTGATGGCAACTCACTCAAATGACAGATCATAGTTCAGGCTCTCAGAATGAAGGAAAAAGAGTCATACACAGGTTCCTCTTAACCAAGGCGCACATACACGTGGGTTAAACGATAGAAAGGCACATATACGTATGCATGCACTTTCATGCAAAGAAAAGCGCGTATGTGTGGGAAAAATTATTTTTGGTCGATGGTATTTAGTCCTCGGTATTTGGACCTATGGTTTTGGACCATGGTATTTCATCTGAAGTGTTGAACCCAGGTATTTGGTCCAAGGTATTGATTCTTTATGGTTTTGGACCATGGTATTGTGCAAGGCCTAAGACTATAAAAGGGGAAGGAGATCATTAGGCAAAGGCATTGACTCAAGCATTGAATATTTCATGAAGAACTAGATCTAGAATACTGGTCATTGGGTTATGGTGGATAGCTGGATCTGAATAAAAGAGGAACCTAAGTGCAAGGAGAAGGATAAGTTCTATTAATGGGTCAAGATCTTAAGGCTTGAATAATAGTATCTTTTATGTGATTTTGATCTGTTATATTTGGAGCATAACTTGATCTATAAATCTGATAATCTGGGAATAACTGATGTCTGAATAAGTGAAAAGGATAGATTATCTTTTATAGATCTGTACGCAGGTTCAGCGAAGCAAAGGCACGTATACACATTGGTCATGTAATTCAAAATAGCATATACGTGTATGCACGCAAGTTGTACACATTGAAGTAGCATACGTCTCTTGAAATATGTTTTAGCTACTTCTGTTTATTGCTGCAGTTTTCTGGGTTTAGAATTGGTGTCTAGCTACTATTACTGTTTTCTGGGTACAGCATTCAGAGAAGTGACTATGTGATTCAGTTTTGTTTGGTGCAAACGAGATTAGTTGATGCAGATATACTTGATGTTTGATTGATGTTATTCATGGATCCAGTATGAAAATTTATGAAACATGGTCCCTAGAAGAAAAGAGAAGGCTGTAGTCTTCTATAGATAAACACCTACATACTAGTACCTCAGCCAGTACAAGAGCTAAGGGGGTTGTAGCTCCGTTCCAGGAGAAGCTGGAGAACGAGAGAAGGTTGTAGCCTTCTGCAGGTAGCAGCTTGCGTACTGGTATAAGACTACACCAGTATAGAAGCATTGTAAAAAGAAGTTTCTAATTAAAAGAAGATAGAGACGAATTGTAGCAGGTGGTTTTCACCCACATTGGGTTTCCACCTTATATCTTTGTGTCCATCTGTGTGATGATCTGTTCTTTTTAACTGCTCCTGTTTACTGTTCTTATGATTAATGAATTCCTGATTCACTGATTAAAGATTGACAATTAATGAATCTTAAGCTTTTTGATATACGCTGGTTGCTTTAGAGATAGTAGCGTATATACACAGTTTCCCATAGTTGAAGTAGTGTATACAAATCTGATTGTGAAATGAAAAATAATTGATTTGATAATACTGGTTCACCCCCCCCCCTCTCAGTATTATTGCCAACAATTGGAATTAGAGTAGGTCCTTCAGAAGAAGTTTGATCGCTTGAAGGAAGATCTATCATCATGAGCAACTACAAAAAGGAGGCATCTATCAGGCCACCAATCTTTGATGGAAGCAAATTCGTCTATTAGAAAGTAAGAATCACAACCTATCTTCAATCTCTTGGTACAAAAGTTTGGGATATCGTGGAAACAGGATACACATTTCCTTCAGCAACTCCTACAGATACGGCTGGTAAGAAGCAGTATGAAACAAATGCAAAGGCTCTCAATACTCTATTAGGGAGTTTATCTCAATCAGAATTTGTCAAGGTTATGTAGCTCAAGTCCGCAAAGAAATATGGGACAAGATCGTTCTGAGCTATGAAGGAGATGATCAGGTAAAACGTGCAAAACTACAAACTCTCAGAATTCAATATGAAAAACTTAGAATGCACAACGATGAAAGTGTGGCTAATTATTTCTTAAGTATAGATGAGATTGTTAATTGTATGAAAAACTTGGGTGAAGAGACAAAAGAAGTTACTTTGGTTGAAAAGGTTCTAAGATCTTTGTCTTCTAAGTTTGAATCAAAAGTTTCAGCCATAGAAGAAAAGTAGAATCTTCAAAGCATTACCATGTCACAGCTACACGAAATCCTAATTGCTTTCAAAATGAGAAAAGGGGGACCATCAGACATAAGAGAATCTACACTCAAAGCCTTAGGAAAAGGAGAATACAATGAGTCAGGACATATGTCAGAAGGAGAGGAAGAATCAAACTTTGTCAAGAACCTTCAACGGGGTTCTGGAAGATTCAGAGGTAAGCTACCTTTTAAATGCTTTGCTTGTGGAAGAGTCGGTCACTATGCGTCCAAGTGTCCTCATAAAGATAAGCTTGACAAAGGTAATGAGCTAATTAGATGGAACAGAAAAAAGAATGTAAGTAAGAAGAGCTATTATACACATGAAGACAGTGATGGATTTTCAAATAGTGATGATGATGAACAAGGTAATGATTATAGACTTTTGATGGCTTTTGAAGATGATGATTTCTTGGATGCTAAAGATGAAGAAGGTCTTTATGATGAAATCTCTAAACTTAAAATTTGTTTAGAAGAAAATAATACGATTATAGATACTCTGACATTCCAACTTACTGAAAGGAAAAAACACAACGAAAAGTTAGAATGTGAGATTGTGGGACTTAGAAAAGATATTGAGAAAACAAAAGCTCTTAATCTTAGATTTGCTAAAGGATCTAAAACTTTAGATGAGATTATCAAAGTGCAGCGTTCTCCTCTAATCAAGACAGGTCTTGGGTATACTGAGGAAGCATCTCAAGCATAGAAGACATCTACGTCCAAAAGTTTTCTTGAAGCAGCAAGGAGAAGTGAATAGGTTGACAATCGACAGCAAAGGCACAATGCAGATCACCAGGTAAATCAGGGAAAATTTACTTCAAGAATCAACAAAGACTACCAAGTAAATCGAGGGCAATCTACTTCAAAGATGAACAGAAGCTACAACCAACCACAGGTAAATCACTCTCAATTTGCCTCAAGAACGAAAGGCTATGGAAATTACAATCACCTGGACGGAAGGTTTGATAATCGCAGGAATTTCTTCAATGGTCAATGTTTCTCTTGTCATAACTTTCGACACAAAGCAGCTCAATGTGTTGCCTACAAGACCATCATGACCAGAGAAGCACGAAATCAAAGGAGTGTGACTGGAATCATGAAAAGAACCTACAATAACTTTTTTGCTCTTAAAAATGAAAGAGAATGTTCTATTTGTAACAACTTCGGTCATGAAGATTCTGAATGCAAGAGTAGGTTTCGGGAAACAACTCAGAAGGAGCAAGCTTCATTGAGTCCGAAAACATGGAGGAAGAAAGAACCGCAACCAGAAAGATGTGGTATAGCCTTATATGTGGAAGGGCATAAAAATTAGTGGTACATTGACAGTGGATGCTTAAAACATATCACAGGTGATAAAGAAAAACTTCAATCATATAGTGCCTTAGAAAAGGAAAAGAAGGTCTCATTTGGAATCAACACCCCTGCATTCATAAAAGGTAAAGGTTCTATTCTTTTGAAAGAAAAGGTCAAAGCTGGAAATGTTATGTATGTTGATGGCTTAAAGCATAATCTATTGAGTGTCAGTCAAATGTGTGATCAAGGAAATGAGGTAATATTTCGATCAAATGGATGTATTATTCGTGAGCTTGATACAGGAGAAACAATGATCAAAGGCATAAGAACACCAAATAATCTATACATACTCAAGGGAGGACAACAACAATGCTATCTAAGCAAGAATGATGAACACTGGCTATGGCACAGAAGATTGGGGCATCTAAGCTTCTCTTAGATAAGGAAAGCATGCAAATATCAGGTGGTTTGTGATATCCCTGACAACAGAATTCCAGACAATACAATATGCAAATCATGTCAGTTTGGGAAGCAAACCAGAACTACTTTCCCGAAGAAGGAAGGATCATCTAGTAGGCCACTTCAACTTGTCCATACTGATGTGTGTGGTCCAACTAGGAAGAGGTCACCTCGAGGAGAAGAATACTTCATATTGTTCATTGATGACTTTTCAAGGATGTGTTGGATAGGACTTTTGAAGCATAAAGACAAAGATTTCGAAAAGTTCAAAGCATTCAAAGCCTTGGTTGAAAGTGAATCAGATCACAGAATCAAATGCCTCAGGTCTGATCGAGGAGGGGAATTTACCTCGGATGAATTTTTCGATTTTTGTGAAGAACATGGAATAAGAAAGGAATTCTCTACTGCAAGGACTCCTCAGCAAAATGGAGTAGTGGAAAGGATGAACAGAATAGTTCAACAAATGGCTCGTGTTATGCTTGATGAGTCTGGAACTCCCGCAACCTTCTCGGGTGAAGCTACATTTGATGCGGTTACTATTCTCAACAAGACAAACGTCCGAGTGAACAACACTCAAACTCCTCATGAACTTTGGTATGGTAAAACTCCCACGGTTAAATACTTCAAAATTTTTGGAAGAAAATGTTACATCAAAAGGACTGATGAAAACCTTGGCAAGTTTGAACCTAGAGTAGATGAAGGCATTCTCCTTGGTTACTCTCCCCACAACAAAGGATATAAGTGTTACAATAAAAGACTTGGAAAAAATGTTGAAAGTATTGATGTAGTGGTTGATGAAGAAGGAAACATTCCTAGGCAAGTAAAATCTGAAGATTTCGAATCCTTCAACATCAAATCAGACTTATGATGAAGAAGAAACCCATGAGGCACCAGAAGAACAAATAAGGATATAAGAAAAGAATCCATCGAGGTACGCTCAAAAGAATCATCTAGAAACTCAAATTTTGGGGCAGAAAGAGGTAGGTGTACAAACAAGAAGAACTATTTCAGAAGCTTCAAGCTATCTAGCATTGCTCTCCTCCATTGAACCATAAAATGTAAGTGAAGCATGCAAAGATGAATGCTGGGTCAAGGCAATGAACGAAGAACTTGAGTAGATTGAAAAGAATAACACTTGGGAGTTGGTTCCTAGAACAAACGATAAGAATGTCATAGGGAAAAAATGGATATTCAAAAACAATCTGAATGAAAATGGTGATGTTATTAGAAATAAGGCTAGACTTGTTTGTAAGGGTATGCTCAACAAGAAGGTACAGACTTTGAAGAAACTTTTGCACCGGTTGCTAGACTTGACACCATAAGAATGTTCCTTACTCTTTCTAGCTTTCAAAAGTTCAAAGTTTTTCAAATGGATGTGAAATCTTCCTTTTTAAATGGAGACTTGGAAGAAGAAGTGTATATTGAGCAACCAGATGGATTCATCCTTGGAAATGATCCAAAACTTGTATGCAGACTTAAGAAGGCACTCTATGGTCTTAAACAGGCTCCAAGGGCTTGGTATTATTGTCTGGACAAATATCTCCATCAACAAGGTTTTTCAAAAGGATCAGCAGATAGCAATCTATATGTAAAAATTGATAACGATAAATTGCTAATACTTGTTGTATATGTTGATGATATCATCTTTGGTAGCAACGAAGAAGCCATGAGTCAAAATTTTTCTTTGGTGATGCAGAAAGAATTTGAAATGTCCTTGCTTGGTGAACTGACATATTTTCTTGGTTTACAAGTCCAACAAAATAAAGACGGTATCTTTTTGTCACAAACCAAGTACCTCAAGGAGATCTTGAAGAAATATGGCATGGAAGATTCAAAACTAGTATGTACCCCTATGGTAACATGATGCAGCCTCAGCGCAAATGATGATTTAGTAGTAGTTCATCAACCAACATATAGATCCCTGATTGGTAGTCTGCTCTATCTGACAGGTACCCGACCAGACATCATGCATGTAGTGGGAATGGTTGGAAGATTTCAGGCAAATCCAAAAGAATCACACCTTCAGGCGGTTAAAAGAATTTTTGAATATCTTCAAGGGACACAAAACTATGGCTTATGGTATCCTGGAGATACAAATATCACACTTCATGCATATACAGATGCAGATTGGGCAGGAAGCATGGATGACAGAAAAATCACTAGTGGTGGTGCATTCTTTAAGGGTTCCAGATTAGTATCTTGGTTCAACAAGAAACAAAGTGCAATTGCTTTATCTACAGCTGAAGTGGAATATGTGGCTGCTGCATCTTGCTACACACAACCCCTTTGATTGATGCAAATTTTGTAAGATTTTCAAATCACTTGTACTCCACCTATCTCCATTTTATGTGATAATACAAGTGCAATCAGTATTTCAAAAAATCGAGTCATGCATTCAAAGACCAAGAACATACCTATCAAATATCATTTTCTCTGAGAACAAGTGCTTGAACAAAAGGTCAAAGTGGAGTATGTTCCCTCCAAGGGACATGTTGCTGGTACTCACCAAACCACTGCCCAGGGAGACATTTGAATACCTCAGAACGAAGCTGGGAGTAGTTGATGCATCTTCTTGCTATTGAAACTTGTCTGCATCAGAGAAAAGTGGTTGTACGTGAGTTTAATGAGGAGAATCTATGTACATATGCCAGTTTATGTGGATAAAATTGTGTATATGTTGGTTTGAAGACAAACAGTGGGCTAGGCTCAGGATGAAAGGAGGCTGATATGGGTCTGATAGAGACCATCTGGCATAGGTTCAGCGGGAACATACATATTCTTCTAATAATGCATTGTTGGCATTATCCTAAAAGATCTTGGTTCAAGTTCACAGTGTTTTGATTTTAGGGGGAATAGGTGCAGAAGGAGAACATGGTTGCTGGTCTGAATGATGATTGATAGATGCTGCTAATGATAGTTGTTGATAACTATCATAGTCTGGTTGTAGATATTTTGTCTCTATGTCATGTATTTCTTTTCTTATCAAGGTCATGTAACGGCCTACTTTGATTTCCCCACTATGCCTGGGATGGATAATGTAATGTTCTTGTTTTATCTTGTGTAAACGTTTGGTCACTCCCCACTTAGTTGGGATATGGATGTATGTATAAGTATTTGGTGGTAGGAAGGTCATTTATGATGTATAAAGTTATGTATCTTCTTGTAGAACATCTTCTTGTAGACCTTTCCTGCAGTCAAGGGGAGTATGGATAGCACAGTAGAGCAGAGCTTTCGCATGAACTCAGGGGGAGCATAACCCTTTGCCCTTGATGTCAAAGGGGGAGAATGACTTTGAGTGACTTGGGGTTGCCATCAAGTCCAAAGGGGGAGATTGTTGGCATTATGACACAGGATTGGTGCTATGACACAGGTGTTGTCCTTGATGGCAACTCACTCAAATGACAGATCACAATTCAGGCTCTCAAAATGAAGGAAAAAGAGTCGTATGCAGGTTCCTCTTAACCAAGGTGCATATATACGCGGGTTAAACAATAGAAAGGTGCGTATACGTATGCATGCACTTTCATGCAAAGAAAAGCGTATACATGTGGGAAAACTTATTTTTGGTCCATGGTATTTAGTCCTCGGTATATGGACCATGGTATTTCGTCTGAAGTTTTGAACCCAAGTATTTGGTCCAAGGTATTGATTCTTTATGGTTTTGGACCATGGTATTGTGCGAGGCCTAAGAATATAAAAGGGGAAGGAGATCATTAGGCAAAGGAATTGACTCAAGCATTGAATATCTCATTAAGAACTAGATCTGGAATACTGGTCATTGAGTTATGGTGCATCGCTGGATCTGAATAAAAGAGGAACCTAAGTGCAAGGAGAAGGATAAGTTCTATTAATGGGTCAAGATCTTAAGGCTTGAATAATAGTATCTTTTATGTGATTTTGATCTGTTATATTTGGTGCATAACTTGATCTATAAATCTAATAATCTGGGAATAACTGATGTATGAATAAGTGAAAAGGATAAATTATCTTTTATAGATCTGTATGTAGGTTTAGCGAAGCAAAGGCGCGTATACATGTTGGTTATGTAATTCAAAATATCGTATATGCATATGCACACAGGTTGTACACATTGAAGTAGCGTACGTCTCTTGAAATATGTTTTAGCTACTTCTGTTTATTGTTGTAGTGTTCTAGGTTTAGAATTGGTGTCTGGCTACTGTTACTGTTTTCTGGGTACAACATTCAGAGAAGTGACTATTTGATTTAGTTTTGTTTCGTTCAAAGGAGATTGGTTGATGCATATATACTTGATGTTTGATTGACGTTATTCATGGATATAGTCTGAAAATTTATGAAACGTGGTCCCTGGAAGAAAAGAGAAGGTTGTAGCCTTTTGTAGGTCAGCACCTACGTACTAGTACCTTAGCTAGTACAAGAGCTAAGGGAGTTGTAGCTCCCTTCCAGGAGAATCTGGAGAATGAGACAAGGTTGTAGCCTTCTACAGGTAGCAGCCTGCGTACTGGTATAAGACTGCACCAGTACAAAAACATTGTAAAAAGAAGTTTCTAATTAAAAGAAGATAGAGACGAATTGCAGCAGGTGGTTTTCACCCACATAGGGTTTCCAGCTTATATCTTTGTGTCCATGTGTGTGATGATCTGTTCCATTTTACTACTCCTGCTTACTATTCTTATGATTAATGAAGTCGTGATGCACTGATTAAAGATCGACAATTAATGAATCTTAAGCTTTCTGATATATGCTAGTTACTTTAGAGATAGTAGTGTATATACACAGTTTCCCATAGTTGAAGTAGCGTATACAAATCTGATTGTGAAATGAAAAATAATTGATTTAATAATACTGATTCACCCCCCCTCTCACTATTATTTTAAACAAATGGTGATCCACTCCCATATAGATTTTGTGTAGCTACAGGTATTAAGAAGGTGATTAATTCTTTTTTCTTCCCTCTCACATAGGAAACACCATAATGAACTAGTAATCCCTCACTTAAATAAATTCTCCCAGGTTAACACCTTCATCTGCCTAATTAACGACAAGAAAAAATTAATTTTTAGTGAGTGAGAGGCCACCCAAACTTTACTCCAAGATGGGTCATTGAATTCGATATATTTAGCTCTAAGGTAAGCCTTGGCTTCCTTGATGTTGAACTATCCCCATTCTCTCTTCCCCCATCAGAGTTGGTCTTGGTCATCATTTTCCAATATTTGTCTTTTGTTGAGTTCCTCTATAACATATTTGGTACCTGAATCGCTCAGATATTCCAGACAAAGGATGTTGAGGTTCCATTTCCTCCATTTGTTACTTTCCAATCCTTAAGGCTAGATTGGTGGACTTCCCCTTGCCCCTCTCTCTTCGTGGATACCTGTAGAGTCTGCCATTCTAGTCTATTTAACTATTTTTGTTGTTTCCAACCATTCTCCGAGAATAGAGCGTCATTTCCATTTCTTATTTCCTAAAATTTATTTTGTTGTGTGATTTCTCTATTATTCCATTCCAGGTTTCATATAGTTGACCCCTGGATTGAACTCATGAGCCTTACTAGGTATTTTATTTGGCAATTAGGGGCATACTTTGATTTCCAGAGTGTTGCCTATGGAGTCTCCCCTCCTTTAAGCCATCTCCACCATAATTTGGCCCCTTTTGCTTTGTTAGTTATCTCAGGGACCTGCAGCTCTAGGCCTCTTGCATTTTTGTATTTACATATAATGCTCCATGCCACCAATACTCATTTTAGTTTTTTCTCTACCCCTCACCATATGAACTTCCTTTGAACCTCCATTATTTTTTGCAACACTCCCTTAGGTGTAGATAAAATAGATAACATATACCCTGGGGTAGCCTGAAGCACTACCTTTACTAGCACCAAGCATCATGACAAATTCAATGCTCTCACCATCCATAATTTTATCCTATCTTCTAGGTTAGATATTAATCTCTCCGAATTGGATTTATTATTCCTTTGGGTTTACAATCCCTCGTGTTTTAAGTATTAATCCCCTGGTTTTATAATATTAATCATGGTCAACCATGGTCCAATCTTGCATTATGACAAAGACTATCTCAATATGAAAATCAACTATGGTCAACCATGGTCCAACGTTGCATTGTGATAAGTACTATCTTGATATTAAAATAAACCATGGTCAACCATGGTGCAACATCATATTGTGACAAGGATTGTCTGAATATCAAAACCAACCATGGTCAACTATGTTTATTTTAGGGTTTATCATATTTATTTTAGGGTTTATATACCTTGGGTTTCTAGTATTAATCCCTTGGGTTCAATATTATTACTTTGGGTTTATAATCCCTTAAGCTTTTAATATTAATCCCTTGGGTTTGTTATTCCCATGGGTTTATATTATGAACCCCTTGGGTTTATTAAGATAAGGGTTCATATTCCTAGGGTATAATATTATTCATAGGGTTTATGATATTAATCCCTTGGGTTTAATCACGGTCCACCATGGTTAACCATGGTCCAACATCACATTGTGACAAAGATTGTCTCAATATGAAAATCAACCATGTTGAATCATTTTTAACCATCGTCAATCATAATCAATCATGGTCAATATTGCTCAAACATGGTTGACCATGGTCAGTTACGGTCAGCCATGGCTGAGAGTCACATTGTGACAAGGATTGTCTTAATATGAAAATCAACCATGGTCCAAGGCAACATTATCAAAAAGATTGTCTCAATATGAAAATCGATCATGGTCAATCATGGTAGATCATGGTCAACCATGGTCAAACATGGTCCAACATCGCATTGTGAGAAATATTATCTCAATTTGAAAATAAATCATGTTCAACCATGGTCCAACATCTCATTGTTACAAATATTGTCTTCATATGAGAATCAAGCAAGGTCAACCATGGTGAAGCATGGTCAAACATTGCAATCTGACACATATTGTGTGAGAATAAAAATAAACCATCGTAAACCATGGCCGAGCATGTTTATTTTATGGTTTATAATATTTACATTAGGGTTTATATATTGTGGGTTAATATTATTCCCTTGGGTTTAATATTATTCTCTTGGGTTTAATATTATTCCCTTAGGTTTATAATCCCTTAGGTTTTAAGTATTAACCCCTTGGGCTTATTATTACCTCCAGTTTATAATATTAATCATGGTTAACCATGGCCCAATGTTGCATTGTGACAAAGGTTGTCTCAATATGAAAATAAATCATGGTCAACCATGGTCCGACATTGCATTATGATAAAGATTTTCTCGATATGAAAATTAACCATGGTCAACTATATTCAATCATTGTCCAACATCACATTGTGACAAGGATTACCTCTAAATGAAAATCAAGAACAACCAACCATGGTCAACTATGTTTATATTAGGGTTTATAATATTATCTTATGGTTTATATACCTTAGGTTTATAATGTTAATCCCTTGGGTTTAATATTATTCCCTTGTGTTTGTAATCCCTTGGGGTATAAATATTAATACTTTTGGTTTATGAAAATCAACCATGCTGAACCATGGTCAACCATGTTTATTTTAGAGTTTATAATATTCATGTTAGGGTTTATATACCTTGGGTTTATAATCCCAAAATGAAAATCAACCATTGTTAACTATGGTCAACCATGTTTATTTTAGGGTTTATAATATTTATCTTAGGGTTTATATACCTTGAGTTTATAATATTAATCCATTGGGTTTAGTATTATTCCCTTGATTTTCTAATCCCTTGGGTTTTTTATATTAATCCCTTGGGTTTATTAGTCACTTGGGGTTTATAATATCATACCCTTCGGGTTTATTAATCTAAGGGTTCGTATTCCTAGGGTATAATATTATTCATAGGGTTTATAATATTAATCCTAGGGTTTAATATAAATCCCCTAGGTTTATAATCATGGTCAATCGTGGTCAAGTATGGTCCAAAGTCACATCATGACAAATATTGTCTCAATATAAAAATCGACCAAGGTAAACCATGGTCATGCATGTTTATTTTAGGTTTTATAATAGTTATGTTAGGTTTTATATACCTTAGGTTTATAATATTTTTTTTTGTAAGCTTGGTAGGACCTTCTCATTTTCGAGTTTTTACATGTTTGTTATTCACCCCATTTTTGGGGAGGGTAGCACAAGAATCGAACTAAAGATCTCCCGTTCGGTGAGACTACATTTCCATTGCCATTGCCACTTGAGCTACCTCATGCGGACACCCTGAGTTTATAATATTAATCCCTTGTGTTTAATGTTATTCCATTAAGTTTATAACCCCTTCGTTTTTAATTATTAATTCCTTGGGTTTATAATATCAATTACTTGGGTTTATTAATATAAGGGTTTATATTCCTAGGATATAATATTATTCATGGGGTTTATCATATTGATTGTTGTGTTTAATATAAATCCCTTTGGTTTATAATTGTTGTGGACCATGGTCCAATGTCACATTGTGAGAAAGATATTCTCAATATGGAAACCAACCATGGTCCAACATCAAATTGTGATAAAGATTGTCTCAATATGAAAGTGAACCATGGTCAACAATGTTTATTTTTGGGTTTATAATATTTATCTTAGGGTTTATGAACCTTGGGTTTATTATATTGATCCCTTGGGTTTAATATTGTTCCTTTGGATTTATAAAATATTGGGGTTTTCAAATTTGTCCCTTTGGTTTATATTTATTGTTAAAAATAATAATATTAATTAATAACACCAACAATATTAATTAATAATAATAATTTTATTCCCTTGGGTCTATAATTCCTTGGAGTTTTAGTATTAATCCCTCAGGTTTATGAAAATAAACCATGCTAAACGATGGTCAACCATGCTTATTTTAGAGTTTATAATATTTACATTAGGGCTTATATACCTTAGATTTATAATCCGAAAATAAAAATCAATTGTTGTCCACTACAGTCAACCATGTTTATTTTAGGGTTTATAATATTTACCTTAGGTTTTATATACCTTGGGTTTATAATATTAATCTATTGGGTTTAATATTATTCTTTTGGCTTTATAATCCCTTGGGTTATTAGTATTAATCCCTTGTGTTTATAATATCAAAACCTGCATGTTTATTAATCTAAGGGTTCATATTCCTAGGGTATAATATTATTCATATGGTTTATAATATTAATCCTAAGGTTTAAATAAATCCCCTAGGATTATAGCCATTGTCAACCATGGTCAACCATGGTCTAGTGCCATATAGTGACAAAGATTGTCTCAATATGAAAATCAACCATGTTCAACCATTGTCTTCCATGGTTAATCATAGTCAACCATGGTGCAACGTCACATTATGACAAATATTGACTCAACAAGGAAATCAACCATGGTAAGCCATGGTCAACCATGTTTATTTTAGGGTTTATAATATTTATCTTAGGGTTTATATACCTTGAGTTTATATTATTAATCCATTGGATTTAATGTTATTCCCTTGGATTTAACATTATTACCTTGAGTTTATAATCCCTTGGGTTTATTAGTCTCTTGGGTTTATAATATCAATCCCTTGGGTTTACTAATCTAAGGGTTCATATTCCTTAGGTATAATATTAATCATAGAGTTTATAATATTTATCTGAGGTTTTAATATAAATCCCTTAGGTTTTATATCATGGTGAACCATGGTACAACATAAAATTGTGACAAATATTGTCTCAATATGAAAATCAACCATGTTCAAACACTGTCAACCATGGTCAATCATGGTCAACAATGGTGCCATGTCACATTGTGACAAAGATTGTCTCAATATGAAAATCAACCATGATAAACTGTGGTCAACCATGTTTATTTTGGGGTTTATAATATTTATGTTAGGATTTATATAACTTGGATTGATAATATTAATCCTTTGGGTTTATAATACCTTGTTTTTTATTATTAATTACATGGGTTTATAATATCAACCCCTTGGGTTTATTAATCTAAGTGTTCTTATTCCTAGGGTATAATATTATTCATGGGGTTTATAATATTGATTGTTGGGTTTAATATAAATCCCTTGGGTTTATAATCATTGTGAACCATTGTCCAATGTCACCTTGTGACACAGATTTTCTCAATATGGAAATCAACCATGGTCCAAAATCAAATTGTGACAAAGATTTTCTTAATATGGAAATGAACCATCATCAACCATGTATATTTTTGTGTTTATAATATTAATCCTTTGGGTTTAGTATTATTCAATTTGGTTCATAATACCTTGGGGTTTTCAAATTTATCCCTTGGGTTTATAATTATTGCTAAAAATAATAGTATTAATTTTTAAAACCAATAATAATAATTAATAATAATAATCATAACCTCTCACAACCTCTTATTATTATCACAATAATCATATTAATCATAAACTCTTATTATTAATTAATAATAATAATCGACCATGGTCCAAACTCTCATTGTGACTAAGATAATCTTGATATGAAAATAAATCATGATCTTTGATGGTCAACCATCGTCCAACATCACATTGTGACTAAGATTGTCTGAGTATGAAAATTAACCATGGTAAACCATGGTTAACCTTGTTTATTTTAAGGTTTATAAAATTTATCTTAGGGTTTATATACTTGAGGTTTAATATTTCTCCCTTGGGATTTTAGTATTAATCCCTTGGGTTTATAATATTAATCATGGTCAACCATGGTTTATAAAATCACCATTCGTCAACAATGGTTCAACATTGCATTGTGACAAATATTGTCTTGATATGAAAATCAACCATGGCCAACTATGGTCCAACGTCGCATTGTGACATGGATTTTCTCAATATAGAAACTAAACATGGTCAGCTATGTTTATTTTAGGGTTTATCATATTTATCTCAGGGTTTATATATCTTGGGTTTATAATATTAATCACTCGGGTTTAATATTATTCCCTTGGGTTTGTAATCCTTGGGATGTTAGTATTAATCCCTTCAGTTTATTATTCCCTTGGTTTTATTCATCTAACGGTTCATATTCATAGGGTATAATGTTATCATAGGGTTTATGATATTAATCCTAGGGGTTAATATAAATACTTTGGGCTTATAATCATGGTCAACCTTGTGACAAAAATTGTCTTCATATCAGAGTCAATCATGGTCAACCATGGTAAAGCATGGTCCAATGTAGCATTGTGAGAAAGATTGTCTAAATACGAAAATCAACCATGGGAAACCATCGCCAACCATTTTTATTTTAGGGTTTATAATATTTATCATGGAGTTTATATACCTTGTTAATATTATTCCCCTGGGCTCAATATTATTCCCTTAGGTTTATAATCCCTTGGGTTTTCAGTATTAACCCCTTTGGTTTATAATATCAATCATGGTCAACCATGGCTAAATGTTGCATTGTAAGAAATATTGTCTCAATATGAAAATCTCAACCATAGTGAACCATGGTCCAATGTCTCATTGGGACAAAGATTGTCTTGATATGAAAGCCAACCATGGTCAACCACTGTCCAACGTCGCATTGTGACAAGTATTGTCTCTGTATGAAAATCGACCATGTTTATCTTAGAGTTTATAATATTTATCTTATGGTTTATATAGCTTCAGCTTATAATATTAATCCCTTTGGTTTAATATTATTCCCTTGGGTTTATAATCCCTTGGGGTTTTAGCATTAATCCTTTGGTTTATGAAAATCAACCATAGCAAACCATGTTCATCTATGTTTATTTTAGGGCTTATGATAATAATCTTAGGATTTATATATCTTGGGTGTATAATTCCAAAATCAAAACCAACCATGGTCAACTATGTTTATTTTAGGGTTGATAATATTTATCTTAGGGTTTATATACCTCAGATTTATGATATCAATCCCTTGGGTTTTTTGAACTAATCCCTTGGGTTTTTAGTATTATTTCCTTGGATTTACTAATTAACAAAAATTAGTTACCTATTTTAATTTAATTCAAATAACTATTTTAATTCACTAATTATGTATATTAATTAATTATTAATATAGGTAATTGTTTAATTAATATTTATAATTATTTATAATTAATTATAGATAACTAATATTAATTTATTATTATTATGATTAGTTAATAATGATATTAAATTTTATTATTATTATTATTATTATTAATGGATGTTATTATTAATATTAATATTAATTAATAATAATAATAATTATTATTATTAATGAAATTAAATTTATTTATTAATTATTAATATTAATTTATTATTATTTAATACTAATCGTAATTAATTATTGAATGTTGTTGTTCATGCTGCTTAAAAAAAGTGATAGAAATTGATTATATATAAATATATAGTTGTGAATCAGATGTTGCACAGAAATGGTGACACAGATGATAATTATTACACCGACCATAACACCAATTTAGATAAATTAATATATTGTTTTAATTCGAAATTCAAAATCATAATTCATTTTTATAAAATTTAAAAATCTTAAAATTAAAAAATACACTGAAACAATAAAGAATGACGTAAAATATACTATGTGATAGATATATAGTGAGTTGTGGCGCACCTGCAGTCTATTATATAGACTATTCTAACACGCTACAAACATAAACTCAAAGCAACACTTAATTAGTTTTGTGCAAGAATAGTATTCGACAGGTTAATTTTTTTTTGATTTGGTAAATTGTTTTATTAGGTTTTATGGTTAAGAGCATGTGTTTTTTTAAGAGATTATAAGGTTTAAAATTAAGGGTAGAGAATATATGTTTTTTTAGATTTTAATAATCAAATATATGTGTGAGGTGGATTTCTTATCTTAGAAACAAAAACGTTTTATACACCAATTCAATGGTTGACATGACTATGGGTTATTTGTAAAAGATTTATAATATTATTTCAACAAAACAATATGCCCACGCACATAGATATATAAATATAAATAACCCATTCTCCATACAGTGAAAAATCAACTCAATCTCTAAAATTAATATAAATATAATATTTTATTTATCTTATTTTAATTTAATATTTATTTTAATAATACATATTGATTTTTCCATATATATAATTTTAGATTTATAAGTAGCTTAATTATACAACTAATTACTTTAACAAATAAAAATGCGATTATTGTAAATAGTTATAACACAATAATTCAAGATGTGAATGCTCCATAGTGTTACAATATAATAACAAAGTCAAATAACTAACATTGTTATATTTATATGTGCATTTTTTTTAAAATAATAAAGTGAAACAATCAACATTATATTTACATTATAATATAATAATAAAATTAAATAATATTTTTTTTTTCCAATACAATGTTACTTGCAGATTTAGGAAGAGGATTCTATTCTTTTTTCTTAATCATCCAAAATAATTCAAATTGACAAAATTAAATAATATATATATATATATATATATATATATATATATATATATATATTTTGGTAGGTAAGTACCTACGGGGATTTGAACTAGTGACCTATCACAAGGAATGCCTTAACAATGCACCCATTCACTATCAATCCAAAGCCCCATAGGTATATATATATATAAAATCTCAATTTTTTTTTTTAAATGTTTAATTTTGAGCCAAATACATGGCTTTTTCTATGCATAATGAATATAAATATTTATAACATAGTGAATATAAATATTTATAATATCATTAAATAACTTTTGGATATCATTTTGTTATTCATTTAATATATAGGAATTTTAATTTTTAAATATCCTTTTATTATTTATTTAATATATACATTTTATTATTTTATTGTAATAATAAAAGTATAAAATATAGAACTTCAAAGCAACCTATAATGGATTCAAAAGCATTTTCTTAATAAATGAAATTGTTTTGCAATAGGTAGTGATATGAAGACATATTTACAATGTCACAACATACTTTTATTTAACCTTCTTTGTTCAACACTTTTCAAGCTAGTGTTAGGTGTCAAGGTGAGTTATCCATTATCATGGTGGAACGCTGGAAAAATATACATAAAGGGATTTTAGCAATTAAAATGTAAACTAATGTTAACAATTACCTTTCAAATTAGATGAATGGTTCATACAAATACACTTACCTCCTTAATATGTTTTTTCTCCTTAGTTTATCTCCTTAATAGGTTAAATTAGAATATACTTATCTATCTCATGAAAATTAGCTCCATTGCAGTTATTATTGTTGTTTACATATACAACTCATCCGAATTTCATAATATTAAATATCATATCATATATAATTAATTTACATTTTAAAATTCAATATAGATAATATATCTATATAAATTTATTGTATATACATAATTTTGATAGAGTATCATATGGTTTATAAAAATAGATAATTAAATAATTATTTAAAAATATTTCACATCATAACATAAAATGATTATATAAGTTTTAATTATTTTAATTCAAAATTCATAAATCATAATTCATTTTTATAGAATTCAAAAATAAAAAATTAAATAAATAATTACAAAATACACTGAAATATTAAAAAATGACGTAAAGTGTACTATGTGATAGATATCTAGTGAGTTATGGCCCACCTACAGTCTATTATATAGACTCGATTTTAACATGCTACAAACATTTGAAATTCAAACTAACACTTAATTATTTTTGTGTAAGAATAGCCATGGATATGTTTGGTTTTTTCTTTTTTCTTTTTCGTTTAATAAATAGTTTTGTTAGGTTTAATGGTTAATACCATGTATTTTTTCATAAAAAATTACAGGGTTTGAAGTTAGAGGGGTGGAGAATATATGTCTTTTTAGACTTTAGTAGTCAAATAAATACGCGAAGTAAGTCGCTTATCTCATAAACAAAAAAATCTCATACACCAGTTCAGTGCTTCACTTAACTATAACCTTAATAATATTAAATATAATAATATATATAATTAAGTTACATTTTAAAATTCATTGTACGTTAATATATCTATACAAATTTATTATATATAAATTTTTTAATAGAGTATCATATGTTTTATTAAAGTAAATAATTAAATAATTATTTAAAAATGTTTCACATCATAATTTAAAATGTTTATATAAATTCTAAGTCAGCATATTGGTTAATTATGAATTCATATTTAAAGTTAATAAACTTGTTATATTTTAACATATTAAGGAATTATTTGGGAGAAAATAATTATTTCAAGCTATGATTAATTTAATTGTACTGTAATTTCAAATTCGGAATTTATATAATTTAAATAATTAGATAATTATTTACCTATAATTTATTTTAAATTAATTTAATTATTTTAAAATTTTAATTAAAATATTATTATTATTAGTAAAAATAATTTAATTTAAATATTTTTTTTATATACTTTTAAAAATTAATGATGATTAACGTTTATTAAGATTAATATAGTCTATCGAATTTTAAGAAAGTAAGAAATTGATTGTTACTCTTTAAAAGTTTATTTCTATGATAAAAAATAAGGTAAAGAAGCACTCCAAGACCACTATAGTTAGGTCGAATTAACAATTCAAGAACATTGGAAGTGTGACAAATGTTTTGGAAATAAGACTAGATGCGAGTAAGAGCACGTAAATCTAAAGGAAAGTGATTTTCATGTTCCACCTTCTTAGTATTGAAAATGTGACAATTGATTTCATCCTAGGGAGTTTTGAGAGTAGACCACCACCCGATTTCACTTCAAAGTCCATGAGAAATAGCTATTATCTTTGCAATGTTCCTTTTTTTCTTAGTACTAGTAAAGACAAGGAGACAATTTTGGTTAGCAAGGGTGGGTTTGATCACTTCCTTATAATAACTTGGCTTCTTTTTTCCATCCTGTTAGGGTCCTATAATAATAGGATTCATAATTTTGAATTGGTTATGGTTATTCTCGTAATATTATACATACTTTTTCTTTCTGCAAAATGTTTTCCATATTAAAAATTAAAAAATAAAAAGAGGGTATGTCCTAAAAGAATAATCAAAGGACAAAAAGAACGGAAAAAAGATCAAAAGAAGTAAAAAATATGAACCCCAAAAAATAAAATAAAAATAGATCATGAAAGTGTGCAAATTCAAATGTCACTCTTTTCGCTTAACCTTCTAAAATAAAATTGTGTATAGCTTGTCAAAAATGCCACAATCCATGATGGTCAGATCTCTTAATCTTGATTCATTCATGCTTTAAATTTCATGTTGATAAATAGGGAATAAATATCTAGCCAAATTGTTTAACCTTGGCAAATCAGTAGTTAGGCAGAGAACAAAAATGAGCTCATCAATTTAATCAGATCCATTTGAAGTTATAAGGTTAGAATTAGATAATTTTCTTATCAAAAGAAAAAGAAATAAAGGGTCAGCAAGCTCAAATGCACCCAATAAATGAAGAGAAAATGTTATGGTAAATAAAGGGTAGGTAGAAGACATGTTGCGAATGCACAAGGTTACTAAGTCAAAAGAACATTTATCATGCTTAATCCTATGTTTCATGTGCAGGAGGAATTGTGAGAAAAAAAGGATATTCACCAAACTTGTTTACTAATTTCCCCTCATTTCACTACACTCCTACATTTATTTTCTAATTTCCCCCATTATCCCTTCATTACCTATAAATATTGTTCCCTCTCATTTTGACCTTTACTCCTTGGTTTCACAAATTTCCCTATATATTACCCTCCAAAAATCATTCCCCTTCCCAAAAACCTTTTCCCTAGTGTGAAACCCATTCCCCATTACAAATATCACTTTTCCACCTTGTTAATTTCCCTTTTCCCCCTTTGTAAACCCACAAAAACCCTTTATACTAAGTTTTTATTTACCATGCGCCCGCATTATGTAATTAACATCCCCACTTTATATTTCCATGATACCATTTTTTAACCCACCAACCCTTGGTGCAGTTAAAAAACCCCCACCACATAACCCATGGTCCCAGATTTATTAGCCCGTTGCTTATATTAAATCTCGACATTATTTATTAATTAATTACAGTTGGTTGTAATTAAACCTCAGGCCTCGCCAACCAGTTTCCTCACTCCGTCCATGCAACTCAATTACGTGATATCCCTTTGATCTCCTACCCCTAGATCCAATGGTGTATAACCATATTGTGCGGATTCATCGTCCGACTGTTAACAACTTGAGAGCACGCGAGATTCACGGTTTTGGCCAGGCACTATTCTGTTACGTGGCGGCACCAGGTTACATCACGTGCTCGTGAAAAATACCTCCTGCCATCCAAATGCGGTGCGATGAAGCACAAAACCACCTCCTTGCCTAAACCGAAAACTGCCCACTATTCATTTAATAATTTCCACACCAAAATGTGATCATTATCGGTTGAAAGGCTGAAAATGCCCCAATTCGCTCTTTTCATTCATTTTCACTGTAAACCTCTGCTAAGCCATTTGTGACACCCTAAACCTCTGAGTGACCACTTCAGCCACTTTCACCACCCAAAGATGCTACAGACACCAAATTGAAGTAGCATATAACCAGTTCAAGCCTCAGTTCCCTCTGCAGATTTTGCAAAACCTTGTCTGCACGCCAAATTGCCAATTTCAAGGTATTCTTGGAAAAAACTAGAATGGCCCTTGAATTTGAAAAAACACACAATTATAATTGAATGGTTAATTAATTAAATTAATTAAGAAACCTTCCTGGATTGAAGAGAAACCTACTGTACATTCCAAACCATATTTCATAGACTGTAATTACCCTCCCACTGTTCCAGAGCTTCTAAACCTCACTCCTAAAACCACTGAAAGCCTAATTAAATTTAGTAAACCCAATATGGCTTCCCAAACCTTTCTAGACGTAAGACCTTTGCAAACCCCTCACCTGGATATTGACCACCTTGCATTAGTCGATAAAGACTTCCAATTTAAGGAGACTACTTCCCCTACCTATCTACTAAAACTCCACTGATGGAGTAAAGACAAGTTTTTAAACTAGAATGATGACATTCACCTTTGGGAGTCTGTTAGGTCCCTATAATACTAGTGATTACCGCATTACTATTATAGTTGTATCCCTTATTAATATTGTTGTGCCCCTATTGTCCCCATATTGTTATTACTGTGCCCCATAGAATCCCTCTATTGTTATTTTTGTGGCTTTATATTATTATAGTTAGGTCGGCTGGGTTATATTGTGACTCCTTAGACTCCTATATATAGAAAGGATGTTTTGTCATTTGAATCATCCAAGAATTGCTCATTTATGTAATGTAAAGGAGGTTTCCCCCTCGAAGAGGTTGAATTCTAAGGTGTGGATCTCTCTTTTCTATCTTTTTGTGAGTTGGTTTCATAACATTTGGTATCAGAGCTTTGGATTCTAGGGTTTCGCTGCTCCAAACAGGTCATCGTGGCATTTTCACTATAACTTTTTTTCTGCAAAGTTTCAGAAGATAAAAAAAAACCCATTTGAGAAGAAATCGTGCTGAATCTGGGATCCGAATTTCAAATCTTTTCGCGCTATATTTATGGAGATATGATCTATGGAATTTGGTCTTTTTGCAGACTCCTGAATTACATTCCAAACAGGGGACCTGGGGAAAATCATCATAAATTTCTCTCTGAGCATCGGATTGAAATTTCGTAAGAAGGTATAGAAAGAGGACGGACTGTAGTTTCTTGTATATATTTTTCAAATCCAAAGGTTGAAACAGTGACTCATGGCACGTCGTACAAGTTCACTCTACTGAACTAGTCTATAATTAGGTCATCCTGGGAGATTGTGCATAACTCTTCCTTGGAGAATCCAACTTGGATCAGACTAGTGGCATTAGAAATAGGATACAGAGGGCTACTACAGGTCGTTATTTCAGAACTGGATGATTCGAAATTGCAGAGATACATCAGATTCAATATCAAGCTTCTACAAAGTGAAAAAAGGTGTGTATTTTTTTTTAAATTTTTGCATGAGCTTGGTTTGAAAAATTAGTTTGAATCGGTAATTGATGCCCTGAGGAAAGAAAATGCAAACACCTAGTAAGCAACCTGAAAGATCTAGCATGACTTATGAATAAGAGGAAGAAATGCAACATGATATACCAAAATTATGAGACCAAGTGCAACAAATGTCATTTGCACACAAAGCAACAGAATCTAAGATGGTTGGTTTAAGGAAAGATGTAGAAGCTAAGATGGATGGTTTAAAGAAAGGTGTAGAAGCTAAGATGGATTTTTTAAAGAAAGGTGTAGAAGCTAAGATGGATGGCATGGAAGCTAAGATGAATGGCATGGACGCTAAAATTGATGGCATGGATGATAAAATGGAAGAATTGAAGATAAATATGAATAAGTTGCTACAAGAAATGGTCAGTAATGGTGAAAGGGTAGTAAAGGAAACTCATGATGAGAACAAAAGAAATGTTAATCATGATTCATAGACTCTAATGTTGGATCGAAGACCCACCATATTCCAAAAATCGATATGAGGAAGTTTGATGGCAAGGATTCCGCAACATGGATATTACAGATGGAGAAATTTTTCGATCTCAATAATGTGCAAAACACACAAAAGGTATGTATTGCAACTTTATATTTGGAACCAAATCAGTTTGTATGGTATCAATGGCTTTGCTCTCGCAAGCAAATTATCACTTGGGCAATTTTTACGGAAGAATTGACAGCACATTATGAGGATACAAAAAGCAACACTTTTTTTAGCCAATTGATAAGTCTCAAACAAAAGGGTTCAATAATGGAGCACATTGAGGAGTTCCAAAAATTGAACATAAGGGTAAACAATATTCCAGAGGAGCATAGGATTGATGTGTTCATAGGGACTTTAAAGGATAATATCCAACATGATGTTCGCCTTTGGGAACCTGATTCATTAGAGAAGGCATTCAAGTTAGCAAGAAAACTGGAAAGCAAAATTATGGCAACCAGGAAGCATACCACTCACAACTATAAAGATGGAAGTGTTGTTGCCCCCAGTCTTCCACAAGCTATAAGGTTTATACCACAGAAATTGGAAGAAAAAAGAACAAAAGGGCTTTGTTACAGTTGTGATAGAAAATACACTAAAGGTCATAAGTGTGCTAAGAAGAAATTATTCTACATAGATTGTGAAGAGGAAGAAGAAAAGTAGCAAGAAAGGTCAAAAGAAGAGGATATACTCCAGGAACAAAGCCTAGATAAGGAAGAAATGAATCCGACCATATCTTGTAATGCATTGGCGGGAATTACCACTCCTCAAACCATCGAGATAGAAGGACAAATAAAGAAGAAAAAGGTAATAGTGTTGATTGATTCAGGAAGTACCCACAATTTTATTCATTGTAAGGTAGCAAAAGAATTAAATTGCTTCTTATATTCAGCACTAGAGTGTCAAGTGATGGTTGAAAATGGAGGAACAATAAATTGCTCTGGAAAGTGCCATAATATCAAGCTATCCATGGGAGAATATGTATTGACTAGCCCAATACTTTCCATTCCAATGGGAGGTGCTGATGTTGTACTAGGAGTCCAATGGCTACAATCCTTGGGTACAATAGCTTTTAATTTTCAAGAACTTTTCATGAAATTTTCTGTGGAAGGAAAGGAATTTGAATTAAGGGGTATTACAGGGAAACCGGGAAAGATAATCATCTCTAACTGTATGACAAAGCTTCTAAAAAAAGAACAAAGAGGTGTAATTGCACAATTATGTTCACTAGATGTTTCCACATTGGAATCATCTATTTCTCCAGATCTCCAAAAAGTCTTGGACAATCATTCCAAGGTATTTGAGACTCCCAAAGGTCTCCCACCTATTCATGATCATGATCATGTTATTCATCTGATTCAAGGAAGTGTTCCTCCAAACATCAGGCCGTACAGATATCCCTATGCCCAAAAGAGTGAAATTGAACGTATGGTTGCAGAAATGCTAGAGGCTGGTATAATTCAACCGAGTCAAAGTTCTTTCTCTGCTCCAGTAATATTGGTGCACAAGAAGGATGGATCGTGGCACATGTGTCTGGATTATAGGGAGCTCAACAAGCTCACTATTAAAGATAAGTTTCCCATTCCTATCATTGATGAATTACTGGATGAATTGCATGGATCAATTTACTTCACCAAGTTGGATCTTCATTTAGGATATAATCAAATCAGAATGAAGACTGAAGACATTCCAAAAACAACATTTAGAACTCATGAGGGTCATTATGAATTTTTGGTCATGCCGTTTGGCCTTACCAATGCACCTTCAACATTTCAAGGTTTGATGAATTCCATTTTCAAACCATTCCTTAGAAAATTTGTGTTAGTATTTTTTGATGATATACTAATGTACAACAAGTCTTGGAAGGATCATGTTGAACATGTTGGCAGGGTGCTACAACTATTGGAGGAGAAGCAATTATATGCAAAAAGATCAAAATGTTTCTTTGGAGTACAAGAGGTGGAATATCTGGGTCATATTGTATCTCATGAAGGAGTTAAGGTAGACCCTAGCAAAATTAAAGCCATTAAGGAATGGAAAATCCCCACATCCATAAAGCATCTGCGAGGATTTCTCGGGTTGACAGGGTATTATCGCAAGTTTGTTAAGAATTATGGGAGAATAGAAACACCTCTAACAACATTATTGAAGAAATATGCTTTTTCATGGACTCCAGAAGCAACAAAGGCCTTCGAGCATCTTAAAGGGGCAATGTGCCAAGCACCGGTTTTAGCTACAACAGAAATAAAAAAACCTTTATTGTGGAATGTGATGCTTCAGGAAATGGAATTGGTGTTGTTTTAATGCAAGATGAAAGACCCATTGCTTTCGAATGTCATCCAATCAAGGGAAAGTTTTTACATAAAGCTATTTATGAGAAGGAAATGTTGGCAATACTCCATGCACTTAAGAAATGGTGACCCTACCTAATGGAAAGACACTTCAAGGTAAAAACGGATCATGATAGCCTTAAATACTTTTTAGAACAAAGATTATCCTCTGAAGAGCAACAAAAGTGGGTCACAAAGATGTTGGGTTATGACTTTGAAATCATCTACAAAAAAGGGAAGCAAAATGTGGTGGCAGATGCACTCTCAAGAAAGGATGAGGATGTGGAAGCATTGTTGTGCGCCATTTTTATTATCCAACCAGATTGGATAAACAAAGCAAGGGAGGAATGCAAGAATGACGAAGAAGTGTGGGCACTTATTCGAAAGTTACAATAAGACTCCAGTACATCTGATACAATTAGCTGGAAAAATGATTCATTATGGTACAAAGATCACTTATACGTCTGTAAGAATTCCCAGCTAAAACAAAAGATCCTTGTGGAATTGCACACTTCTCCCTTAGGAGGGCACTGGGGATTTTTAAAAATTTACCATAGGGTTAAGAAGGAATTTTTTTGGGAGGGCCTTAAATCAGATATTCAAAAGTTTGTGGCAGAATGTTTGGTTTGCCAACAAAATAAAGTTGAAACAATTAAGACACCGGGTCTATTACAACCTTTATCCATTCCAAGCCAATGTTGGGAGGAGGTTTCAATGGATTTTATCACAGGTTTACCCAAGTCTGAGGGAAAGAGTGTCATCATGGTGGTAGTTGACAGACTTACCAAGTATGCACACTTTTGTGTATTATCACATCCATTTAAAGCCAATACAGTTTCTACTGCATTTATGGAAACAATTCAAAAGCTACATGGAAACCCAAAGATTATTGTAAGTGACAGAGATTCTATTTTCATTGGAAATTTTTGGACAGAATTATTTTCTTGTCTTGGTACTCAGTTAGCTCATAGCTCATCTTGCCATCCTCAATCTGATGGGCAAACTGAGATAGTAAACAAATGTTTGGAAGGATATCTTCGTCACTTTGTATCTGATAAATAGACATAATGGGTCAAATGGTTGCCTCTGGCTGAATGGTGGTATAACACTTCCTTCCATACAGCAACATAAATGACCCCTTTTATGGCACTTTATGGATATCAGCCACCATCCATCACATCGTATTTAAGACAAAATTCTAAGGTTCAAGCAGTGGAACATCACATCGAACATCAACAACATGTCCTCCAACTCTTAAAGGATAACCTCGTGTTAGCACAGAATAGAATGAAAAAACAGGCAGATCAACATGGCAGTGAAAGAAGTTTTGATGTAGGTGATTGGGTATTCCTACGGCTACAACCATATAAGAAAATGTACCTCAAGAAAGCTAAGAAGGATAATAAATTATCACCAAAGTATTATGGTACGTACAAGGTGTTGCAAAAGATTGGTACTATGGCATACAAATTGGAGCTTCCTGCAGCTTCTCGATTGCACCCAGTTTTCCATGTTTCATGTTTAAGGAAGGTTATAGGCAACAAGCTCCCAGTTCAAACAATATTTCCAGAACTTGATGAGGAAGGAAAAATTATATTAGAACTAGAAGCAGTCACAGAAACAAGAACTCGACAGTTACGAAATCGATCAATTTCAGAGTATCTTATCAAGTGGAAGAACTTATCCGCTAAAGATTCCACATGGAAGGATGAGAATTTTATACAGAATCATACAGAACTACTGAAGCGTTGAGGACAACACTTTTTTGAAGGAGAGGGGCATGGGTCCCTATAATACTAGTGATTACCGCATTACTATTATAGTTTTATCCCTTATTAATATTGTTGTGCCCCTATTGTCCCCATATTGTTATTACTGTGCCCCATAGAATCCCTCAATTGTTATTTTTGTGGCTTTGTATTATTATTTTTAGTTTGGTTGGGTTATATTATGACTCCTTAGACTCCTATATATAGAAAGGAGGTTTTGTCATTTGAATCATCCAAGAATTGCTCATTTATGTAATGTAAAGGAGGTTACCCCTCGAAGAGGCTGAATTCTAAGGCGTGGATCTCTCTTTTCTATCTTTTTGTGAGCTGGTTTCATAACAGCGTCCACTTTTCCCAAGTAATTGTTCCTAAAAGTACACCCATTCCCATAAATCATCCACTTCTGCCAAGCTTGCTACATTCCCATTCAAAGAGCCATTGTCACCCCTGACCAACAAGTTTTATTCACCATTTTTTCTGAGGGAGGCAGAAAAAGCATAACCATGCTCTCTTGCATTTTAGGCTACACCTCTAATGAAGATGTCGATGAGATTTTTCTTGCTTTCCTTTCCATCTTTTTCTCAGGCAAGCCTCCCACTACAGTTTACAACTATGCTCAGTTTATAGCAGACATAATTCATAGAAGTTCATCAGGCTACCAACCAAGAGAGTCTTTAAATATTCTTTAGTATTATTTCATATGTTCTTGTACTGCCAGTCAGACAAATTTCATGTCAGCATCCAGAAGTTAGATACCAAAGGAAATCCAAGATCAGTCATCTATTGGACACCATTAATCCAAAAATTATCCACTCTTTTTTCCTACAAATACTTCATTGATTCATTTTTCCATCCAGTTATAAATATGCTAACCAGTAGCTATCAGTCCAGGATTAGTCAAGAGATTAAAAGAGTTTACAGTTGGCCAAGAATAGTAGAGTGGGAGACTGGTATCTATACCAGCACCACACTTAGATAAGGATATATGGATGACAACTAGCCCCCTCTAAACTACCCAAATACCTCTCCATGAGGATATTTGCATTACAATACTTTAGGCATATTATAAACTCTGATTAAGTCAATTTCTTATCTGCTAGGAAGAAGACCCAATTCAAAATGAAAAATCAATTGGGCCCCTTTATTTGTAATACTAGGGAAGTTGGACCAGAGGCAGATAAAACTTTGCAGCAGATGAAATTCAAGAATGGTTTTATGTGGCAATATGACCCTCATGGAGTCATAAATAAGCTAAGGCTCAAGGTCAAATTGGGTCCTTTCATACATCATCCCAAGCCAGACATTGAGAGATTTGCCAACCAATCAAAATGGTTGGAAAACACTTTGATAGATATGGAGATTACTGTAGTAGATGTGGAAAATACATTAATTGAGGTGGAAAAGCAGATTGATACTACTTCCTTTCTGCAGGTTCCAGCCCTAGGAGAACCAATGAATATTCCTCCTCTTTTACAGACTCTAGCAAATGAAGACAGAAATGCAAAGAGAACCAGGGAAGAAGGTTCTAGTTCAGCCATGGAAACCACAAATGAATAATTTAAGATCAGTTAGAGGAAGATGACCAAGCTTAATCATGAAAATGAACAAGAAGACACTGTTGGAATAGTGGAAATCACTGACACTAATATAATGGTGGAAAGGAGCAAAGGCCCAGTAGCTTCATGAGAAACACATCAACCCTCTACATCAAACACTCAACTTATTGAGAAACAACTCAGCATTGAAGTCTCTTCATCCACCAGGCATGTGGATAAAGAGAAAGATATTAAATATAGGTACAAGGAAATTAAGTTGACGAATGAGACATTGAAGGTTAAGACTTATGCCCATTACTTCAAGTAGACACCTGCAAATCAAAACATATTAATGTCAACCTTTGACATTAAAATAGGTAAAATGAAGATGACATTCATGCAACCTATAGTCCAGTAGCCAAGATCATCAGCAGAATATAGGAAAACAAATTTTGAGGTTTTTGCGAGGGATGTTAACCCCATTGATCAAATTGAGTTCCACAAGCAGGCACGTGAAATGATGTATTCCACCATGGCAGGTAAATTTATGACTGCACACAAACTTCAAAGTTCATTAGATAATATCACTGCACAATACAAGCTGGAAAAGGCCTCCTCACAGGACAAGGATAACAGAATCAAGTCACTAGAAGACTTGGTATTTGAGTTTGGGTATAATCCTAGTGATGTCAAAGCTACAGAGAAACTGATAAAGAAAAAGAATGAGGATATTTTTGCTTTGAAGGAGCAATTAAAACTACCTCATTCAAAGCATCCACAGACGAAAGAGGTCCTTAAAATCCAAACCTAGCAAGAGGAAATGATGGACCTTATTCTCCAATTCAATGATCAGTTGAAAGAGATGGAGAAGGAGTTGGATAGCTTAATATAGCTGAAACAAGCTGGCCTTGAGACTACCACTACCATTGCCATTCCAAAAGTCACTATAGTAGTACCATCCACCTTGGCAACTTCATCGGCTCCTACAGCGCCACTGGCTACAGCACTACCAGCTGCCACAACATCTACATCAGCAACAAGTTCTACAACAACAACAGCTCAGCCAAATGATGAGGCAAGCAAATTGGGCAAAGTAATGGAGTACACGTCCATTCAGACCATAGAGATAAACACGATTAATGAAAATATAACAAGTTTAGAGAATGATAATAAGATTACCCAGATTATGCACAAGGAAGAAGTTCAGAAGTCAACAAGATTCACTGAAGGAATGAAGATCTTGTAGAAGGAATTGACATTAAAGGAGCCACTTGACCAAGCTAAAGAACAGTTATGGACCAATATCATCGACTCTATCAATGATATTTGGCCAACCATTCATGTAATCTTTGAACAAAATGACTTGGTCAAAGAGGCTATAGAAGGCATTCAGAGAGTTAAGGCTGAACTCGGAGACATGCCAGAACAAGCGACTAGAATAATCCATTTCCTTAACTCCAAAAACAAATATGAATTGTAGGAGCTGGACATACCTGACAGGACTGGCACCATACTAGAAGTGAAAAAGGTGCTCACCAAGAGGAATTTAATGATGAACCTTGAAGACAAATGCCAAACCATGCAGCTGGCTATAGACAAGTTCATGGTTAAGTTCGATGCTCTAAGGCAGAAAGGTATGCCAAATCCCTTGGTGATAAATGAAAAATTGATGCCACAGGAAGACTACAACAGGAGAATCATAGAGGTGGCCACAGATCACACCAATAATTCCTCTATGAAGGGGATTCCTACTGGAAAGGTTTTGTACCAAGCTTTTGAGAACCTGTTCTACCTTCAGCATGAGGTAAAACACCTTTTTGTGAACAGACCCACCTTTTCCAAGTATACAGAAGCAAATGAAATTTACAAGAAAATGGTAAATATTCAATTACCAGATGCAGACACACGGGAAAAGTTAAATGACCTACTGTAAAAATCCACAGTAAAAGTGAAACAGCATAGTGGAAGAAAAGTGATAGATCAGCCAGATAAAATAGTATCAGGTGAAAGTGTATCAGTTGAGAAGGGAAAAGTAAAAGGAGCAGTCAATGTGAAGACCAACAACAAGGTAGAGAATAAACAACAAAATATCAAAGCATAAAGACAGCACAACCAAATAAACAGGGACAACATACAACAGTTTAATATCTGTCTCTATCTTCTTGCACGGAGATATTTCCTTTTCCTAGAATAATTCCCAAGACAGTTTGGGAAACTCTGTAAACTATTTTTTGTATAAATACTGCATAATTCGAAGTATTGGGTGTGGATTGCTAGACATTTCTATAGTTGTAGTGATCTAAAACCTAAGGGTTATTGTACCAATTTTTCAAGTCAGCAAACTCGACTGAGTAATAAAGAGATTGCATTACAGGATTCATGTGTTGAGCTATTACAGTGAAGTATTTTCTTTTGTCAAATTTTTCATCTTCTTATGTATTTCACAAACTTGGATGTCATCTAAAGTGAATGAATTAACTAGAAATTTATTTCAGAATTTGTTTAAGTACACTCTGTCTTGAACAGTTAATCATTTCTATGTTTTCTTCCAATATCCGGATATGAGAATCCTTAATTTCTCTCCCATCCTGGTTGAACTCTTTCACTTCCTTCATTATCCGGCCTAAGGAACCCTTAATTGCTCCTTGGATCTGATTGAAATCAACTTCACCATCGAGCGTTAAGATCTGAAATTACTTAGCCACCTTAGCCTGTGGACACTATTTTTATAACTTGATCCAGTCCCTTTTTCTTGACATTTGACCCCATAAGCGCAATGGTAAAAGACATCCCTCTATCCATCTAAGTCAGTGATCTCACCAAAAAATCAAAATCAAAACCCCAGTACAATCATAACTAGCCTAAAATAAAAAAAATAAGACAAAGTTAAATTATAAAGAGAGAGCCCTCTCTGAGCATTAGGAAGGTTAAATCCTAATCTCCAAAGTTAGTTTGTTGTTACCTCTATCATTTCTCTCATAACAACTCTAGAGAAATTTTGGAGTGATAACATATTGGTGACCATACTGGGGACCAGTCCTCAGTTTAATAAAACTTTAAGGAAACCTTAAAATTCATCTTTTGCACCTTAAGATCATTTTAGAGTTGTTGTTTAAAAGTTTCAAAAAACAATTAAAAAATTAAAATTATGGCTCCCAAAAAGACTCACTATACCAGGGCAAATCCAGCTCCAAACCCTGCTACAATAGTTGATGACCTTGAGAGAATTTTAAGAAAACCAAAAAAGGTAGAAACTCAAGCAAGTAGTAGCCAGTTAGTTAAATAAAATTCACTCCCCGAGGAATTATCAAGTTTAGAGGATATTTAGCTTGATTTGTCATTTGAGCTTTCATTGTTTAGAACCAAATTAGAAAATGCATTTCATGAAACTGTGTTAGACCCTAATTTTATTAAATTCATTGAGTCAAAAAAGATGCATATACATCCAGATTTAGATCAACTTGTGTTGGATACTTTTGACAAACTAGAAGCTTTAACCTCTACATTGATAAGCCATATAGACGATGTCTATCTTCAACAATCAGTTGTATTAGTTTCCCTCACTACTCCTGCCTCTAAACTTTCTATAGAATATTCAAATACTATAAATACAGCTTCATTTACCATCACCTCACCTATAATATCTACCTCAGTTCATTCCCCTAAACCATTCATTCCTCAACTTCCTCTTCAACCAAAAACCTCAAGCTCCTCTAGTTCATCTCCAACCATTTCAAGTCCTTCTTCAAGCACCACTACTTTGCCTCCTAGTCAAACCAAAATATTATCCATGGTAGACAGATATGCACCTTTGGTCTTATCAGCATAGCTCCATGCCATGCCCCAATATTATCAAAGAAAAATCTTTCTTTTTCATGCTACTGGTTAGTATACTACCCAACAGCATGTGAATAAATGACTGACTATTTTGAGTTGCATGAAATTGATGAGTATGATGTAAAAATGAGGTTGTTTTACCAAACATTAGCAGAGGATGTTAAGAAATGGTTCGAAGGTTTACCTGCTAATCATATTGCAGATTTAACTGCTTTTTATAGATTGTTTATTGATAGATGGGAAAGAAAGAAAAATCCTCTTCAAATCTTATCTGAATATGATAACATTAGAAGAGATCCTAATGAATTAGTTCAGGATTATTGTACTAGGTTTAGTAGCATCTACAATGGAATCCTTGCTAATCTTAAACCTCCACCAGACCTAGCATTGATCAAATTCCTTGGTGGTTTTGACATTGACATGTCATACCAATTAAGGGAAAGAAACCCTGAAACATTGGAACAAATGCAAAGTAATGCTATTAGTGTAGAAGCCAATTTATTAGCTAAGAAAGCTATGATTGGAAATGAAAAAAGAGTTGTCTTTAAAGAGGAAACTTCCACTTCAGATGGTAAAATAGATAGTTTAGCTAAGAGCGTAGAAATGATAATGGATAGAATAGAAAACATGGAAAGAAAATCTCAATGGCAAATTCAACAACCACCTCCAATCAGAAACTCCAACTTTAGGAAGAATCCTAATACTGGAAAGAATGTTATACCATATCAATATATTAGACCTCCTTTCCAGGAAAACTATGCTGATGGTTCACAAAACCATGAAGAAGAGGAGGATACCTAGATAAATTTATTAGGGATAAAAAATGAGGATGTTGTTTTTCTTACTCAAGAAGAACAACAAATGTACATGTTACAACAATTGAAATTAGAATATGGGGAGTCCTTTGACCACAAAAAAGGCTATGAATCTTCTATTTATGAAGTCCACAAATAGTATAGCCTTAGAAGCAAAAAGAATGATGAAATTCCCACTAAGAAATTAGTCCAAACCCAAACTGAAAAGATAACAGAAGCTCCTATAACTAAAGTTTTGCAAATTCTCCGTAGAGGAACTCAGGAGCATTCTAGACCAAAAATTGTAGATATAACTTCAATTCAAACTCAAATTGAAACTATTACTCAAGCCATTCCAAATAAGAGAGATCAAAACAGAACTGCTGAGACACAAATTGAATTGCCAAGTACTGAAAAAGAAGATAAAACTACACATACCACAACTACTAAGGAAGATCTCATCCAATCAGGAAAAACTCAAATGTCATTCAATATTAATACTGAGATAGCCAAATTAAAAAGTTAAGTCCCTTTAACAGAATTGGTAAAGAATGAACCATATAGAGCATAAATCACTGAAACAATAAACATAGGTGAAGGATAACATGTTGTGAGCCTGAATGATGATCAACCTGAGTTATTGTTTGATCCAGAAGTAAATGGAAAACATCAACAGGGGGTTATCCCTCCATTCTACATTAGCTTAAATTTTCATGATAAAATCTTACATAATGCTATGCTAGATTCAGGGGCATCCCATCACTTAATGCCCAAAGCAATCATGGAGAGATTCAACTTAGATATCACCAGACCATACAAGGACCTCTTTTCCTTTGGTTCTAGCCAAGTTAAATGCCTTGGCCTGATTAAAGATTTGTGTGTAACTCTAGTCCAGTGCCCACAAAGAGTATTGTCATGGACATAGTAGTTGCTGATATCCCACGCAAGTATGGAATGTTGTTATCTCGCTCATGGGGAGGAAAATTATAGGGATCTCTATAGTTAGACATGTCATATGCCACCATATCTGTGCTTGGTCAGTAAAGAAAACTTTACAGAGAAACATTGATGAAATACATGCTGAGTAGTGCAGAAAAACCACAAAATTCCCGTATATACTTCATGCATTCTGATATGGACTCTATTATTTTGTAAAACTCAGATAATGGAAAAAATGAAAGAACAACTGTAGAAGAAAAATAAAAGCACCTGATAGTGAAAACATATTTCATGAGTCTCTATGGCATTTATATTTTTATGGCTCTATAAATAGATTAGGAGTAGGTCCAGGAGTTTGGATTCATAACATGGGGAATAATAATTCTGAAGGTCATGCCTTTAGATCAAACTTTAAATGCACCAGCAACATGATAGAATATGAGGCTCTAATCTTAGGACTACAAATTATTAGAAAACTTGGATCCAAGAGAGTTGCTATCATGGGAGACTTACAATTGATTATAAAATAAATAAAAGGTGAATGCTCTGTGAATAATCCCAGAGTTAGCCAATACAGAGAGAGTATCCTAGATCTAATTAAGGACCTTCTAGAAATTGATTTTTCTGCCATTCCTAGGAAGCATAACATGCAAGCTCACAGTCTGGCCACTTTTGCTAGCACTTGCAAATTTCCTTTTCAGCCCAACCACAAGTACACTGCAAAAGTGAGACATAGGCCTGTTATACCTGAAAATTTGAAATATTGGTAGATTTTTCACAAGATTCTCCAATTTATGATTTCATGAATGCCAAAGGAGAGTTTTAAAACTGTAATATAGATACAGATTATACAGTATATAACCACATAGAAAGCGAGATAGATATTAATGCTTTAGATGTAGGTAAACCCACTAATTTCACTAAAGTAGAAATAGATAACTTAGAAAAGGTAGAAATAGAAGAAATAATGAATGATGATCCTGAGATTTTAAACCTTAAAGATAACTTTGCTCCCAAAGGATTAGTCCCATTAGAAGATTTGTATAATTCAAATGATGTAGCTATGAAACTAAAAGTGGAGCATTTAAGAGTAGATGTAGAAGAATGTAACATAGGAACTGAAGAAAAACCTAAGCTTATCAAAATATCCAAAGCATTACCTCCAGATGAAAAACTGAAATACATAAATCTATTCAAAGAGTTTCAAGATGTCTTTTTCTGGAGTTATGAAGACCTTAAGTCTTATGATACCAGCATAATTCAACATAAGATACCTATAAAATAGGATCATAAACCTTTTAAATAGAAGCTTAGGAGAATTAATCCAGTTCTTATGCCACTCATTGAAAAGGAAGTAAAAAGGATGTATGATGCATAGATCATAGCACCAATTAGATATTCAGATTGGGTCTCTAACTTAGTCACTACTAGGAAGAAAACAAGAGAAAACAAACTTTGTGTTGATTTTAAAAACTTGAACAAAGTGTCATTAAAAGACAACTATCCTGTCCCATAAATGAACCACATTCTTCAGAGGGTAGTAGGTTCATCCAGAATTTCATTACTTGATGGATTCTCTGGATATAACCAAATCTTCGTTCAACTAGAGGATCAAGCAAAGGCTGCATTCACTACTCCTTGGGGTACTTTCATGTATTTGAAAATGCCTTCTGGATTGATGAATGCAGGGGCTACGTTCCAAAGAGAAATGGACATGGCCTTTGCAAAGGAAATCCATGACTTTCTAGTAGTTTACTAAGATGACATTATAGTGTCTTCCAAATCAGATAATGAACATCTAGATCACCTAAGAAGAGCTTTCATTAAATGCAGAAAATTTGGCATTTCTTTAAATCCCAAAAAGACATTGTTTGGTCTAGAAGAAGGTAAACTCTCGGGGCATATAATATCCAAAGATGTAATTAGAATAGATCCAGCTATAATAGAAGCAATCTTGACCATCACTTATCCTATAAACATCAAAGAATTATAATCATTCTTAGGAAAAAAATTACCTTAGGAGATTCATTTATAACTTAGCAGAATTAGTTAGAGAACTAAATAATATTTTAAAGAAAGATTCAACACTTAAGTGGACAATAGAGGCTAAATATTGTTTTAAGGCAACCAAAGAAGCCCTTACCAAAACACCAGTCCTCATAAGTCCTAATTTCAACAAAGACTTTATAATTTTTTCTTTTGCTTCAAAACATACTATTGCAGCAGTCTTGTGGCAAAAGAATGATCAAGGTTATGAGTAGCCTATTGCATTTTTCAACAAATCTTTGAGAGATGCTACACTAAAGTATAACATAATGGAGAAACAATCACTTTCTTTAGTGAAAGCTACTAAAGGTTTCAAAGTGTACATCATGTATCCACACATCATTGCTTATGTTCCAAATTTAGTAGTAAAGGACATTCTGACACAGGATGGGTTTGAAGGAAAGAGAGGAAAATGGATTGCCACTATTTTGGAATATGACATCGAAATAAAGCCTACAAAACTTATCAAAGGCCATGGTTTAGCGAAACTCATGGATGGATCGAATTGTCAGGCCTTAGATATAAATTTCATTGGTGCCCTAGATGATCAGGAAGAGATGGTGACTCCACAAATCAGTGAAGCTTTCATAGATTCAACCTGGTATGCAGATATTATATTTGTTTTACTAAACGTACAAGCTCCTCCTAGTTTATCTAGAACTAAAGGTAGATTTTTGAAAATGGAATCAATGAAATATTGTATCATATATAATGATTTATTTTGGAAAGATAATGGTGGCATTTTATTAAATTGTTTATTGAAATATGAGGCTAACTAAGTTATGCAATAATTTCATGCAGGAGATTGCGGAGGACACCTATATTGGAAAACTACTACTGATAAGATCCTAAGGGCAGGTTTTTACTAGCCCACCCTTTTTGTAGATGTCAAGAAACATGTGACCTCCTGTCACAAGTGCCAAATATTTGAGGGCAGAAAGAAACTCTTACCACTCCCTCTCAAACCCATCTCCACAGAAATACCTTTTCAACAATGGGGTTTAGACTTCATTGGGGAAATTCACCCATCCTCCTCAGCCGAACATAAATGGATTTTGACAGCCACTAATTACTTTTCAAAATGGATAGAAGCCATCCCTTCTAGACAAGCCACAAACTCTTTCATCATTTCATTCCTTGAGAACAACATCCTTTCTAGATTTGGATGCCCCCGAAATCTCATTACTGATAATGTAGTTCCTTTCAATTACAAGAAAATGGTAGACTTTTGTAACAGATATCACATTACCCTTGGCCATTCCACTGCCTATTATCCTCAAGGTAATGGACTTGCAGAATCCTCAAACAAAAGCCTTGTTAATATCATCAAGAAACTGTTAGAAGACAACAAGAAGACATTGAACAAAATGTGGTAAATGCCTTATGGGCAGACAAACTAACTACCAAAAATTCCATTGGCACATCTCCTTATCAGCTACTATATGGTATGGATGTTGTTTTTCCATCCTCTTTAGGAATACCAGTGATGAAAATGATCCAAGAGATGCAAGTAGAACCAAGTGATATCCAAATGAGGATAAATTTGACAATATACTTGCAGCAAACCAGAGAAGAAGTCTATGTCAAGTCACAAGTAATCCAGGGTAAAATCAAAAGATTTTTGACAAGAAAACCAAAGCTGATGATTTTTACATAGGTGATAAAGTTCTCAAATGGGATTCTAGAAGATAAGAGAAGGGTAAACATGGAAAATTTGATTTCCTATGGCAAGGCCCTTACATCATTTATGGTTATAGAGGTATCAATGCATTTTTCTTGAGACAATTAGATGGAATAGATCTACCAGGAGAACCAGTCAATGGTAGAATGATGAAGCACTACTTATCCACAGATTAATAGTAGTCCATTTTACTTTTCTCATTGTATATAACATTGTAGAGTTTAGATTGGATTGGATGATAATTTTTTGAAGTTGAAGCCCGGAGAGAAGGCCCTGAGCTTTGAAAGATGTACCATCATATGTATGAATAGAGAAGACTACAAAGGAATAGTTACAAGGTAACTATAGTCACAATATCAAAGGCTATTGATCTCAAAGTTCTTGACATTTCACCAGGAAATGCCATCCCCAAGTGGAACCACTCTTAGGGTCCTATAATAATGGGATTCATAATTTTCAATTGGCTATGGTTAGTCTTGTAATATTGTACATACTTTTTCTTTCTGCAAAATGTTTTCCATATTAAAAAGTAAAAAATATAAAGAGGGTATGTCCTAAAAGAATAATCAAAGGACAAAAAGAAAGGAAAAAAGATTAAAAAAAAGTAAAAAATATGAACCCCAAAAAAGAAAATAAAAATAGATCATGAAAGTGTGAAAATTCAAATGCCACTCCTTTTGCTTTACCTTATAAAATAAGATTATGTGCAACTTGTTAAAAATGCCACAATCCATGATGGTCAGATAGCTTAATCTTGACTCATTCATGCTTTAAATTTAATGTTGATAGATAGAGAATAAATATCTAGCCAAATTGTTTAACCTTGGCAGATCAGTAGTTAGGTAGATAATAAAAATGAGCTCATCAGTTTAATCTGAGCCATTGGAAGCTATAAGGTTAGAATTAGATAGTTTGATGATCAAAAGAAAAAGAAATAAAGGGTTTTCAAGCTCAAATGCACCCAATAAATGAAGAGAAAATCTTATGTTTAATAAAGGGTAGGTAGAGGACATGTTGCAAATGCACAAGGTTACTAATTCAAAAGCACATTTATCATGCTTAATCCTATGTTTCATGTGAAAGAGGAGTTGTGAGAAAAAAAGGATACTCACCAAGCTTGTTTACTAATTTCCCCTCATTTCACTACACCCCCACATATTATTTACTAATTTCCCCCATTATCCCTTCATTACCTATAAATACCCTTCCCTCTCATTTTGACCTTTACCCCTTGGTTTCAAACATTTCCCTATATAATACCCTTCAAAAAATCATTCCCCTTCCCAAAACCCTTTTCCCTAGTGTGAAACCCATTCCCCATTACAAATATCACTTTCCCCCCTTGTTAATTTCCCCTTTTCCCCTTCAAAACCCACAAAAACCCTTTATCCTAAGTTTTTATTTACCATCCCCCGCATTATGTAATTAACGTCTCCACTTTATATTTCCCCGATACCCTTTTTTAACCCACCAACCCTTGTTACAGTTAAAAAACCCCTACCACATAATGCATGGTCCCAGATTTATTAGCTCGCTGCTTATATTAAATCCCGACATTATTTATTAATTAATTACAATTATTTGTAATTAAACCTCGGGCCCCGCCAACCAATTTCCTGATCCAGTCCGTGCAACTCAACTGCGCGATATCCTTCCGATCTCCTACCCCTACATCCAACGATGTACAGCCATATCGTGCGGATTCATCATCTCACTGTTAATAGCCTGAGAGCACACAAGATTCGCGGTTTTGGTTGGGCACTATTCTACTACGTGGCGGCACCAGCTTACATCATGTGCTCACGAAAAATACTGTTTGCCATCCAAAAGCGGTGTGATGCCGCACAAAACCACCTCCCCACCTAAACCAAAAACTTCCCACTATTCATTTAATAATTTCCATGCCAAAATGTGACCGTTATTGGTTAAAAGGCTGAAAAAGCCCTAATTTGGTATTTTCGTTCATTTTCACTTTAAACCTCTGCTAAGCCATTTGCGACACCTTGAACCTCTAAGTGACCAATTTAGCCACTTTACCACCCAAGGATGTTGTGGACACCAAATTGAAGTAGCATTTAACCAGTTACATCCTTAGTACCCTTTGCAAATACGGCAGAACCCTGTCTGCACGCCAAATCACCAATTTCCAGGTATTCTGGGAAAAAACTAGAACGGACTTTGAATTTGAAAAAATGCACAGTTATACCTGAATGGTTAATTAATTAAATTAATTAAGAAACCTTCTGAATTGAATAGAAACCTATTGTACACCCCAAACCTTGTTTCATAGACTGTAATTAACCTCCCACTATTCCAGAGCTTCTAAACCTCACTCCTAAAACCACTGAAAGCCTAATTCAATTCAGTAAACCCAATTATGGATTCCCAAACCTCTTTGGATGTAAGACCTCTGCAAACCCCTCACCTGGATATTTACCACCTTGCATTAGTGGACAATGACTTCCAAATTAAGGACAGTGCTTCCCCTGCCTATCTACCAAACCTCCACTGTTGGAGTAAAGACAAGTTTTTAAACCAGAATGATGACATTCACCTTTGGGAGTCCAATTTTCCCAAGTACTTATTCCTAGAAGTACACCCATTCCTAGAAATCATCCACTTCTGCCAAGCTTGCTACATTCCCAGTCAAAGAGCCATTGTCACCCCTGACCAACAAGTTTTATTCACCATCACCGCAGAATCCATTAATCAAATGCTGCAAGTCCAACCAAGGTCAAATGAAACCCCACTTTCTATTGAAGGCTCACTTAACCTCTATACCAAGTTAGACCTTCCCGAGATAGCCCAAATTTTCCATCTTTAGATTATATATGTTATTTTTGTTGCAGGGCCCTTTTATTTGTAATACTAGGGAAGTTGGCATTCATATATCCTTATCTCTATGTGGTTCTGGTATTGATTTTTCATTTTGATTGTATATGGATTTTTCATCTTTAGATTGTATATGTTATTTTTGTTGCAGGTTTTTCCATGTCTTATTACAGATCTGAAGCATAAGCAACCAGAAATTATTGTTAGGGTCACTTCTCACTTAGTGACATAAGTGAAGTGTTTCTGGTACACCTTACAAAGAATTTCACACTAACATCTACATTTGTAGGGTCAACCCCTGACATAATTATCAACTCCCTATTATCCTCAATCAACATTTTTTTATCTCTCGAATTGAATGTTTCTTGCTTTAACTAATCAATGATATTTTGTGATAAAATTCTACTTTAGATACAACCAACACAAACTTAATTAAATAATGGTATACAATTTCTCCAGTTTGTTTATGCTAACCAATTTTATCTAGGAAAGTGATATCATCTACATTAATTGGAACATTAATTTGTTTGAGATTAACACCAAACAATATGCTTTGGAACCTGGGACTAACAAGTGACATTTTCAATAGATTTCTCTCTACATGGATAACTAAAACTAAGATAATCTAATAGGCCTAGGTTTACTGTGATAAATCTTTGGCTTGTAAGCTCTACTTTTCCTTCTTACTCATCTCCTCTATTTTCAGGTGCTCTTTTTATATAGATTCTATTCCTTTAGAAATAGTTTCTGTGGCTTTTTATACTATTGGACTAGATGGTTGTATAGGCCAATCTAGATTCGATAGCTACATTTCGAAAGATGTCTCATTAGAAGGTGGCATTCTGAGTTGAATATTAGGAATATCATTTTCTTCTTCTTCAATCCTCGATTCCTTTGTTTTAGCATGTTGCACTATCTCAGTTTCAGATTGATTTGATCTATCCCTCTTAAATACTTTTTTCCTTAAGAAGGGGGGGTTCTACAATAATATGTTTCTAATCTCATGTTTTTTTGTAGATTGGTCTTGCAGTAATTATTCATTGGACCATGAAACTCTATTTTCTAGTCTTTCAAGCTCTCACTTGCTATTTATGCAGATTCAAATTATGATTGCAGACAAAGTTGAATTCTCTAGACCTAGTGAACTGGTTTAGAACAACGTAACTAAAAGAATATATAGTTTTCCTTAGAGAAGTTAAAGAATGGGAAAGAGGCCTACCTCCAATATGTAGCAAGCTGCTCATTCTTCAATGCTTGTAAGCTCCAATTGTAGCTCCAAGTGCTATAATTAGAACATGCACACGACTGAAACAAAAAAAGGATCTACGATAACCAAGTAACATAATCTAACATCTATATTCAATGAATCAACAAGGCTTTGAAATACATGAGTGTAAACATAGTACAACACATGTAGGAAAACATGATACTCTTTGTATTAATAGAAATAGGAGAGAGTTTGCAACGATAAATAGTAGCTAACTTTGTAGATGTCTCCCCAAGTTGGCATATCCTTCTTTTTCACAAATCAACCTCAATATCAACCCTAATGCATGAAGATGATGACTCCTTTAGTTTCAAGGAAACAACATAAGGGCACTATAAATCTCCAAAAACCAACACCGATGTTATGGATAACAATAAATTTATAGGAGATGTATGGTAGTTTAGGATTTACCATAATGAGCTTGAGATCCACATATGATGGGAGCATGAGTTCAAGGGATAAGAGGTGAAGTCTCCAAGGTAGGATCATATAGGACTCAAGCTTCTTATCCAAGGTAAATGGTCAAAACAACCCCTGGAATCTTCTTGAAGAGGGAGCTTCAGAAATATTTTTAATTTTCCTGAATTTCTAGAATCAGCACACCCCCACCTAGGAGCAAGTAGTGATGACCAGCATTGAACGTAGGTGGCTAAAGGGGCAGGGTGCGCTAGGGCTTAAAACACTGATTTTTGGAAGTGAGACCCAGAAACTTAGACTTTTTGGAAAGGACATCAGTCCTAAAACTATAGCTTGGATGGATAGAAATAGATTTGGGGTCTTCTATCTCATTCATTCGATTGTTCAATGTATGAGTCTAACCATGCGAATAAATGTGCTGGAGTCAAACATGGTAGACACCATCTGATAACTGACTAATGATGTAATCCATTAATATTTACTAGAGAAACCAATGATGTTAATGGCTCTCAAGGTACAACAATATAATTTGAAGTTGAAGTTGAACACCACATAGAATCTTTCGGTTGAAGGCCAATGATGAAAACTTGTCGGTGAAACCAAGGAAACTTTCCATTGATGTATGCAAGCCCCAAGGTACCAAATGGAGTTTCTAAGTAAAATTCTTGGATAACGAGTTGATGTCAATAGGAAATGACCCGTAGCAGGAAGGCCTTGATGTATCCCCCATTAACGACACGAAACTGGTATTATGAGTTCCGATAAATGATGTTGATGTGGAATTAGTTCAAGAATGGTAAACATGAAATTAAGAATTAAGAGTATCATAATAGGTATACCATGAATGACTTCTCTTTAACATATTTCCCACATTGAATGGAGTTGGCAGCATTGACCCAAAACTAAAAGTGACCCAGAACTAAAAGTAAAGCCTTTGATATGATGTAATGAACCAAAAGGACTAGCATATTTCACAACCCATCAAACACGAAGATGAAGTGGAAGAGTGTCATGTTCAAGAGCAACTCACTACCATTAATAGGTAGAGTACAATGTTTTGCCAATTTCCTCTACCATTTCTAGTCAGTACCTCTTCATTTTTTAACAGCCTTGAGGAGGATAACATATGCTTGATCTGTAAGTTCATCCTTCGGATGAATTCTTCTAAGTATCTTTAATGAACCTTGAGAAGGAATGATCATGGTAAATTTTTGGGGTGAATTTTAGCCCAAGGGAGAAATTTAAGGGGTTTTTCATTTTAGAGGGGCGAAATTTTTATAAAACAACCATTTCATATATTTAGCCCAAATTTTATTTAAAAAATAATTTATTTTTTCATTTTAGCCCAAAAAAAGGGGCGGATAAACTATGAAAAGACTCATTTGACCTGATTCGCCTAGTTTGGGAGGTTATATTCCATTACGATCACCCAATTTTCGGGTTTGCAATGTTAAATTCATTTGCAATAGCCCATTTTCTGGTTTGGGAGGTGGTTCGGGAGATTGTATTTGGTCCTAATGGCCCTGATTTCTTCTGTGAACAGGTCCCTATTTTTGAATTTTGTTTTCATCGATGGAAAGGGTGTAAATAAATAAAATTATAAATAAAGTGGAGGTATGGTAAATAAATAAAACCTATTTTTATACTTACTCCAAAGGTATGGTAAATAAATAAAGCCTATTTTTATATTTAGTCCATAACCCTCTTTCTATTTAAGAAGGCTCATAAAAGAGGTTTTATTTAAGTCAATCCTATGGGCCAAATACCATGTTTATAAATGATGTGTGGTCAATTAATAAAAATACAAATAAACAAGAGGTATGGTAAATAAAAAAATAAAAAAATTATACTTACTCTATAAGTCACCTTATATTTATGAACACTCAAAAAATGCTTTATATTTAGATGAAGCCTATGGGCCAAATACTATGGGCCAAATTATTATTAATACTATGCAAAAAAACATTATCAACCCTAATATTAGTATTAATAAAAATAAATATGGCACATGGTATTGACCCATGGTATTCATGTGGAATGTAGCCTATTTACTATGGATCTAATAAACACCAAGAGGGATCAAAATATCGTGATATGTAAACTAGCATAGAGTGAAAAAATATTTGATCCCTCTCGGGGCTTGGTAGATCAAGAGTAAAAATGGATCTTGTAATTTAATCTCACTTTAACATTTTAACTCGGTTAAAATAAAAATCAATTACTAATTTTTTTAATTTTTATAAATTACTAATAGTAGTTTTCAACCTCCAGGTTTATGATAACCCTGGTATTGACCCATGGTAATACCATGGTATTCATGTCACCATAGACTATTTAAAGGGGAAATTATATCAGCTTAGATCCACCTTAATTCTGGGTCTACCAAGTGCTGAGAGGGATAAATAGATTTCATCCCTCTAAGAGTTTGGTAGATGTGGAGTTAAGATGGATATAAGTTGGTTTTTATGATAATGAAGATATTAAGTAGACTTAGGTAACTATATTGTAAAAAACATCTTAAGGTGAATGGTTAAAGCTACATTTAGTCACTTCACAAAATTTAGTAAAAAATACCAATATCTCCATTAATATTGGTTTCCCCGATTTAACAAAAGAAAAAATTGAAAACAGTGAAATCTTATCACTCTTTCCACATCACCCTTGCAGAAGAGAGATAGTTGCTGCCCAGATTTCCCACCATTTTTCAAACGTTCTCAATATGATATCTTCATGAAAAATTTAAGGTACTCATGTTGGATTAGTTGTTTGAAAAATATGTTGGTTTGTACAACCTTACATTTTCTCTGTTATTCATAGTTTGTTGTAATGATTTATAGTGGTTGGGCCACTACACCATATTGTCCTAGAAGCTGAAGATTATGCACCAAAAAGGAAATTAATCCACATGTTACAACGCTATTAAAAAATGCAAGACGTATGAAGGTAGTGAATTATGCTAATAAGCAATTTAGATTGGGAGAGATGTAATTAAATTTTATTATCTAATTGAAGATCTCCAATTAAAACAATAATAAATCTACATTTATATATTTATATATTGATTGGAAGGCTTCTAGAAATGGTCACTTCTCTCCATTATATCTCCTTCAGGCCTTTGGAATACCTACTAATTTCTTATATTATATAGTTGGTGTTTGCTACTTGTTGGCGTGTTGGGACTGTTATGAAACCAGCTCACAAAAAGATAGAAAAGATAGATGAACGCCTTAAAATTCAGCCTCTTTGAGGAGGAAACCTCCTTTACATTACACAAATGAACAATTCTTCGATGATACAAATGAAAAGACCTCCTTTCTATAAATAAGAGTCTAAGGGTTTATAATATAATCAGAGCTGACATAACAATAATAATGTAAGGGCACAATAATAACAATAGTGGGCTTCTATGGGGCACAATAGTAACAATATGGGCACTACATGGGTACATCAATATAAGAAGGGGGTTGTACTAATAACAATAAGGGTTTACACTAGTAGTATAGGGGCCTAACATGCCCCTCTCCTTCAAAAAATGTTGTCCTCAATGCTTGAGTAGTTCTTGATGTTTCTGTATAAAATTTTTGTCCTCCCATGTGGAATCTTCAGCGGGTAAGTTCTTCCACTTGATGATATACTCTGAAATTGATCGATTTTGCAGCTATCGGGTTCTTGTTTCTGTGACTGCTCCAGGTTCCAATATGATTTTTCCTTCCTCTTCAATTTCTGGCAATATTGTCTGAATTGGGATCTTTTGCAACTTTTGAATAAGTGGCCATACTTCTTCGTCATTCTTCCATTCATCCCTTACTTAATTTATCCAATCTAGTTGGATAATAGAAATAGCACAAAACAATGCTTCCACATCCTCATCCTTTCTTGAGAGTGCATCTGCAACAAAATTTTGCTTCCATTTTCTATAGATGATGTCAAAGTCATAACCCAACATATTTATGACCCATTTTTTTTGTTCTTCTAAAGATAATATTTTTTCTAAAAAGTATTTAAGACTATCATGATCCATTTTTACCCTGAAGTGTCTTCCCATTCTGTAAGGTCGCCATTTCTTAAGTGCATATAGTATTGCCAACGTTTCCTTCTCATAAATAGCTTGCTTGAGATGTAGTAGTAAAAATACCCAATCACCTACATCAAAATTTTTTTCACTACGATGTTGATCTACCTATTGTTTCATTTGATTTTGCACTAAAGTGGTGTTATCCTATAAAAGTTGGAGAACTTGTTGTTGATGCTCGATGTGATCTTTCACTGCTTGAACCTTTTTCTTCTTGATATGTCCTTATATCTTTAGAGTTTGAGGAGTGCTAATTCTGACCAGTGAATTACAAGATATGGTTGGATTCATTTCTTCTTTCTCTATGCGATATTTTAATTCTTGCACCTTTTTCTTTTTGATATCTCCTTCTATCTTGAGAGTTTGAGGAGTGGTAATTCTTGCCAATGCTTTACAAGATATTGTCTGATTCATTTCTTCTTTCTCTAGGGTTGGGTCCTAGCATATATCCTCTTCTTTTGATGTTTCTTGATACTTTTCTTCCTCCTCTTCATACTCTATGTCAAATAATTTCTTCTTAGCACACTTATGACCTTTGCTGCATTTTCTATCACAATCGTAACAAAGCCCTTTTTCTCTTTATTCTTCCAATTGTTGTGGTGTAACCCTTGTAGGTTGTGGAAGGCTAGGAGAAACAACACTTCCATCTTTATAGTTGTGAGGGATAGACTTCCTTGTTGCCATAATTTTACTTTCCACTATGTAACAAAGCCCTTTTACTCTTTCCAATTGTTGTGGTGTTGCTCTAAAGAAGGTGTTGCTCTTTGTATCCTCATAATGTGTTATCATTTCCTCCGTGAGAATTGACCACATAACAAGTCGTTTACGAGAACAAAGCCCTTTATATCATAAAAATTGATATGGTTCTAAATGTGAAGATGCAATACATACCTTTTGTAATAGTGGTACACCATGTAGATCAAAATATTGCTCCATCTAAAGTATCCAATTTACCGGATCCTTGCCATCAAACTTCCTCATCTTGCTTTTTCTTGATTTTAGGAGCTCGATCCTGAAACAACTTTAACTCTGTAATTTCCGATCTTTAAGTTCTAAAATTGTGACCTGTAGTAGCCCTCTGCGTCCTCTTTCCAATGCGAAAAGTTTGATCCAAATTGGATTCTAAGGGGAAGAGTTGTGCCAAATCTCCCACGGTGACCTGATTATAGACTAGTTCAGTAGAGTGAACTTGTACGACGTGCCACGAGTAACTGTTTCAGCCTTTGGCTCTGAAAAATATATAAAAGAAACTACAGTCCGTCCTCTTTCTGTACCTTCTTACGAAATTTTTATCCGATGCTCAAAGAGAAATTTATGACGATTTTACCCAGGTCACCTGTTTGGAATGTAATTCAGGAGTCTGCAAAAAGACCAACTTCCTTAGATCATATCTCCACAAATATGGTGCAAAAAACTCTGAAATTTGAACTCAACATGCAGTGCGATTTCGTCTCAAAAGGGTTTTTTTTAGCTTTTGAAACATCGCACAAAAAAAGTTATAGCGAAAATGCCACGATGACCTATTTGGAGTAGCAAAACCCTAGAATCCAAAGCTCTCATACCAAATGTTACGAAACCAGCTCACAAAAAGATAGAAAAGATAGATTAACGCCTTAGAATTTAGCATCTTCGAGGGGGTAACCTCCTTTACATTACAGAAATGAACAATTCTTCGATGATACAAATGAAAAGACCTCCTTTCTATATATAGGAGTCTAAGGGGTTATAATATAATCAGAGCCGACATAACAGTAATAATGTAAGGGCACAATAATAACAATAGTGGGCTTCTATGGGGCACAATAGTAACTATATGGGCACTACATGGGTACATCAAAATAATAAGGGGGTTGTACTAATAACAATAAGGGTTTACACTAGTAGTATAGGGGCCTAACAAGGATAAACAAACATGATGTGCTTTCTTTTATCTCACAGTTGGTGTCTATGGAATAAGAAAGAAATTTGATTTTCATTTTCTCATCCTCATAGGTAAATGTTTGTAGATGAGGATTCCATCTTAGCAACTTTGTCAGAAGGAAATTTTGTATATTTTATTTTTGCTCAGTACAAAATCAAGCATTTTTTTTTTTTAAACTCAACATTGGTTACATTTAGGAGAAAAGAGTTGTCTCCATGTCTTCTTCATGCAAGAAAGTTGTATGGTCCAATGATCCTTCCATATGATTGTTGACAACTAACTTGCAGTACAAGGCTATCTTTGATGATGAAGTAGTAGTAATAGTTTTGTTGCTGGGAAGATTTGGAAAGTTAAATCTTCAATGTAATCCATGATTTTTATTTGGTTGGCCCTAATGAATAATGTTTTGATGTGAGATGTTCTACAAAATAGGGCAAAGTAGGGTCCTGGAATTTGTACTCTATGGAAATGTGAAGGGAAAACAATAGACCACACGCTGGTGTTCATTTGTATTTTTCTTAGGAGGTATGGGGTGTTATTCTCCCCTTATTTGAGTGTAGGCTACTTGGTAGGAGGCTTCCTTGTTGGACTGTTTGATGACAGAGCACTCAAATAACATAGATCATTACCCCTGATTTCCTCTAGAGCCATTTGGATAGGAAAGAAGGAATAACAATTTTGTAGACAAGGAGATCCCTCCCTTTTAGGTAAACATAAAATAAAATACCTATACGAAGGCATTAAAATGACTCCAAAGGTTAAAGTTCCAAGGTGGGTTGCAATCTGGAGGTTGATAAAACTTATCCATGGCCTTTCTTTGTTGGTGCTTGCCAAGGTGATATTCTTGTTCTATATATTATCTATGAATATGTCTGATATTCTTTTTCTATATATAATCTGTGATTCAAACCCAAGTCAGCTGCTCCTGCATGTGTGATATTGTTGTTTTGTATATTATCTGCGATTCAAACCAAATTCAGCAACGTGTAAGAGGTAAATTCGAATTGGTTCTTCTTATGGCATCCTCCATGTCTGCCTCTGCCAGAGAATTATCCATAATACATCATGTTATGGATTCACATTTCTCCCGATATTTGATTATTTTTCACATTTTGAACTGGGAAAAGAGGATAGCTCTTGTTTTAGGTGTAAACATATTCATTGGAGGTCATAATGGGTAGTGGAGCAATAGGGACGGGCTTGTTGGGTCAATATAATTTGAACCCAACTACAAATTTGATGCCCAAAACTTCACAACTAGTTTTGGGGGTTCCCTAGCAACATAAAAGTAAAAAATTAGGAGGTTTGAAACTTTGAGGCCATGCCCATCATATAAAATTTTATGTATCACAACAATCTTGAAAATGGGAAATCCTTTGGTGTTCATGCTGGCGTAACTCTGCAACTTCCCAGGTGTGCATGTTGTTCACAATTCACGTTATGATTTATTTATTTATGTATTTGTTTTTGGTTGAAAATGCTACACGTATAGATAATCTGTGTGACATCCTTGATAATCTTGCCATTTGAAGACCAAGTGAAGAAAGCATAGATGATAGTTGAATAAAGTTTAAATTGGAGGTGTTTAGAAGATTCATTTGTGAATTGAGTTGCTGCAAATAAGCTTCTTACCTTGATTTAGTGAACTATGTCAAATAACTCAGTTTTATTTATTGCTTTGTTGAGTTAATGGTTAGTGAATGGCTTGATAGAATTTGTTCTTGATATGCATTCCCCTCGGATGCTAGCAAACATAAATTATAGACCTCAATAATACAATTAATGCTTATGTCAAATCGTGCCTTAGTTACTTAGGGTACTAAATTTATTGTGATTTATTTATCTATTTTGTAAATTACTCCATGCAGAGGAAAGCAGAGATTTTTAGATCCTCCTCCGAGTGAGGTCAATGCTGAAATGAATGTGATAATTGAGAAAGAAAAGCAGTCACAATTCAATGGCTTGGAACTTATTTCTTCTGAAAATTTTACATCCTGGGCAGTTATGGAAGTTGTTGGATCATGTCTAACAAACAAGTATTCAGAAGGACTCCCTGGTAAGAGGTAAGTGCCTGAAGATATAACTTGGAATGTGAAGAATGGCACCATCATGATAATGATTATGTTTGAGCTTCTTGGTAGTTTCTTCTTGCCATTTGGTATTTATTTCTTGTTAAACTCATTTTCTCTTAGCTTTTGGACCTGTAATTTTTAGTTTGAATGTTTGACATGTGTGTAATGGTTTCTGGGTTTAGCGTTATAGTGTAGAGACCTGTAGTTGTTGCATGAGTATCTATTATAACAATGATGGATATAATTGTTGGAAACTTTTCTATATTTATTCACTATTGTGTTGGGTTGGGATTTATGACATGCATATAATATGCTAGCAATGAATTCACTGACCAAAGTGAGAGGCTTTGCTAGCACAGGGACCTAGAAGCATTCCATCTTGAAAACAGTACATGGGGTGTTAATTTTCAACCATTATCTCGATCCCAACTAATTTTGTTATTTATACAACTCTCCTCCAACCACATCATCGCATTATGGTGTGTATGGTTCTGAACTATGAACCTCCTTTGATAAGATTATCATTCCTATTTGGGCATGTAACATGTGAAAAATTTCTTTACGACATTTAGGGTTTGGACTTACCACATGGAGGGCATCTGTCTCATGGATTCATGATAGAAAAAAAGAAAGTATCTGCTACATCAATTTACTTTGAATCAATGCCATATCATCTAGATGAGTCCACAAGTGAGCTTGCATTTCGAGTTTAATAATAATTAGGAGGGAAATAGTTCCATCATTGACAAATATTGAACCAATCTTTTGGGGAAGTGTTCAAAGTGTTAATGGTCGGGTTTGTTTTCTTGGGTTATAGGATCCATTGACTACTCTTACTGTTTTGAATTATATTAGTATTAGTCAGTATATTAGATCGATTGGGACATACAATATTATGAAGCTACATCCTGAGTTTATTGAGTCTATAGAATCAATCTCTCATTTAGTCTATAGGATAGAGGAATCCAAAGTATATAGAGACAAATTTGAGAGCCAAAAACACAAATAAATAAGTGGAGTATTTGATCCAATTGCTATTGGATTCACTTATTCCAAAAAAGTTTATATATAATTTGTTATGGAGTTTTATGGGGTGAAGAAAAAAGTGAAAGGATTGTTGGATTAAGTCTGTGAGATGTGATGTGATGTACTTGAGGACTATAAAATATACCATGACTGGGTGGTATCTATTTTTCCAAAATTGCATAGGACTTATAACTAGTCTCATACATAATAAGCAGCCCCTTGTGGAGGTATGCCATTCCACAAGAGGTGAACATGTCACTTGGGGGAGTTGAACACGAGTGGGTGTGATAACAACACCCCTCTTTCACTGACTAAGTAAGACCCTGTTGACAACATTGTTTAGCTTTTTATTTAATGGTCTTTTGGTCTTAATTCTCTTAACAGGAGATGGTATTAGTCAATGGAATCACAGTGTCTAAATGATGAACATGGGTTAAGTTTTGTTTCAAAATATTTGACTCTTGAATGCTGAAATTTTTGTGACCACCAAATGCAAGGCTCTTCAACCAACTCGATGTTCAAAGTAGCGCAAATTATAGTGAGTGTACTCTCACGTTGCTAGAGATTATTTTCAGTTGGAAGTGTTGAAAAGAATAATGGGAGTTTGCCAAACTTCGATTGTGAAACATATGAGTAACTGCTTCTATACCTTGGCGAAATTTTATTTGCATATACATATATTCCAAATAATCTCTCCTTGAATTAGCAGGATGTAAAAGATTTTGTGAATGGTGGGCATGGTGTATTGGGATGTTTCCATTACCTCAGGTTATGAAAATCATGATTGAGTGTCATGTTAGAGGTAAAAACTTGGCATTTTTTGAATTAGTAATAATTTCTTTCTCAATGCAAAGTTTTCATTTGCATATACATCCTAGCTGGTCTCTCTCAAAAATGGCAGAATATAAAACTTTTGTTGTTGTTTCATGGATGGCATAAAGTAATTTGATTTAATTAGCTTAGGTTTTCATTAGGTCAGGTGTCAAATATTAGGATTGAAAGTCATCTACAACCATGGTGGTTTATCAAATAGTAATGGTGTTTTAATGAGAAGCCTTCATCTGCATGTACATTCCAGCTCGACTCTTTCAGAAATGTTAGAATGTACTTTTCTATTTTGAGTATTATTAGTCGAATAAGGTAACATTATTTTGGAAACTCGATTATAGCATAGAAACCATGATTTTCCCGTGTCTAGTCATCATCTCAAATTCTTGTGCTTGCTTTTTTGGTGCAGACTACAAAAGTAAGTGTTTTTTGCTTTTGATTAGCTACTCTAATTTTTCAATGGGAATTTATGTCTGATAATGTGGTGATTATGCATGTGTTTTTAATTCCTACATAGCCATTGTGATATGTCATGCATCAAAAATAACATTTTTTTTAGTCTGGATTATTTTTCATTACTCTGATACCAAAACACAGAAGTCCCTGCTGGGTTATGCATGTATTTGATTCTTGGGATTTTATGTTGGAAGTTCCTCTGTTGTTCATTGTAATACATTTGAAATTAAACATGAGGTGTTGTTTGTGAGGTAATACATTATTCTTAAGCAACACCTCTTATTGATTAATGTTTTGAATAATTTTGTATTTGATGTCATGATCCCTAGTTGTTCCTGTTGTAACAGAGATCGTTCTCGCAAGCGTTATTGCATGCTTAATGTATTGTCCTGATACAATGACCTAATTATGATTTTTTATTGTTGCAACTCCATTAATATTATTATCAAGTTCTCATTGGTTCTATTCAATTGTAATCAATGCCTCATGAGTTTGTGGTTCTGGAGCAAGTTATAAACTAGGGGAGGGAAGCTAGTAGTGGAATGGGGACCAATAGTGGAGATAAAACCTGACCTATGAAGCTAGAAAAAATTAGAACACAGAACACCAATAACACATTATAAAATTGGTATTAAAATAATGAACAATGCTCACAAGTTTAAAAATAGTCCATAAACTCACTAGGCATACAATTGTCTAGAAAGTGACTCTTAGTTCACTACCATAGAAAACATCATGTCAAAACACATATTTAAATGCTCTAACGTAAAGACAGTTCAAATAATTATACATTAAGAACCATCAAATGTTTAGTCCAACAAGGTTCAAGTTTGATGTACAAATTACCTATCACATCTGACAGAGAGGTTGATTGCTGGAGAATGTTTGTAGTAAATGATGTTCTAATATGTATAACCTCAATTCCATATAGAGCCCAATGCTTCTTTCCCCTTGTGAATTTGATCATACATGAATAGGTAATGCTTATCATTCAATGCTTTCCATGACCAAACCCTAAGTTTGCAATCTTTAATGAAAAGGAGTAACTTATTCAACATGACCCACCCCTAAGTTTGCAATCTATAATGCAAAGGAGTAACTTATTCAACTATGTTCAAAATGACCATTAATCAAATCAATCTTCCAGGGCCATTAAACATTTTAGAAACACCAACATTTTCTAGGAGAAACTAAGAGCTGCTAGATCATAATTAAATCAATCCTAGACAAAGATATCATCATTCTGAATATGAAATTGTTGGGGGCCTATTGGGGGGCTATTAGGAACAGGTCCCATAGGGGTCAATTTTCGGGTTAAACACCCAAGTTTTGGGGCAGAAGGCCCAAATTTTGTGTAAAGAAATGTAAAGTCTCTACATTTTTTAGTCGTGGAGCATGAATTTGTCTAAAGTTAAAAGGGTTTTCCGCCCTTAGTCTAGATAAGTTGTGTCGGTTTTGGAGATCTACCCGTGGTTCGGGGACCATGGGATTGTATAAAAAGGAAAGTCTTAGAAGATCTAACAAGATAGTAGAGGAAGTAAGTTAGAAGTCATGAGTCATTGGTAATTTTGTGAGAGGTAAGAGTGAGAGTCTTAGCATAGGAAGAGGCTCTATAACTGAGTGCGCAGAGGCCTAGGGTGGAAGTCCACAGCTGAGAGCACAGACCCCTACAACTGTGTGTGTAGGGAATACAGATTCTGTAGTGGGAACTTGAATCATAAATAAAGAAAAGTATTCTAGAATCACTGTGTTTTATGTTTCTGATTACTTCTTCCGATTATGATATGTTAAGTTCAGGGTTTACATTATAATGTTAAATTGATGCGCAAATGTATCTGTTTCTATCTGTTATTTGAATGCAAGTAATAATATATCTTTACGCGAGGGTAATATTTATTGCATGATAAAGTTGGCTAACCACTAAGATAATTAGGGAAACGAGATAGTAATATAGTTACAGAGGTGCATATGTTCCCGAATCATTATTTAGTGTTGCGCGAAGGACAATCGGATACTTTTGTGAATGTTCTGAAAGACGGAAGAGGAAATACATCGATAAGACCTAAAGGCTTATTGATCTACATGAAGGTAGGGATTAAGGTAGAAAACTGACATCACAACCGTCTCAGGGTGCGGAAACTTGGTTCCTGCATCCCCCCATACTGCTTCGAGTGAGACTTCAGTTCATGCTTCACGGATTGATGCCGAAAGGGCCAGTAGTGTAGGGATTTGGTTTGCTACTTAATGTTGAACCTGGGTCAGGGCCAATCAAGCCAAAAAATGGTTCTTTTTCTACGACCGGGATCTACATAACAAGATGTGTGATGTCGTATCATTGGAATCCAACTAGGAAAGATATCGAAAATTGGTTGGATAGAAAGATCCACAAATTCACGCCACAAGAAAACAAGAATACGCGATTGAGTTATATGAGCTGATCATGAGGTTGGCAGATGGCTAAGGAAGGTGGAGGCTTGACAATCCGATTGTTTGGACACCTGAGTTAGTAAGGAGGTTGGAAGCTTCTAAAGGTAAGATCACGCATGTTGTCGACCATTGGATTGATTGCATCATAGAAGGATTTGTGACAAAGTTCACAGTCGACACCTCGGTCAGTTATAGCGAAGCCGAGTGCCACTTCTTTAAAGGACCATGAGGTAAGTATTTAAAGTCACTAAATACTTGGATTGGGATGCTCTTATGTGAAAAACAGGTTATGTGGTTACCCTAATGTTTGGAGCTACATGAAGCAGAAAGTCTTTTAGGGATGGAGGAAGAAAAGGTCCTGAGTATAGCCCACTAATCAGGCCTCCGTTAAGTTACAATGAAGGAGCAATGCAAACTTATCCCCTGAGCTCTAGTGAGTTGATAAGACAAGGGTTCCTGCGAGTACCTACACTGCCTATGACCTCATCCCATCCATCTACACCACCTCCATCCTCGCCTCCACCACTCACCCCATCACCCACACCACCGCCACCTCCAGCACTGTTCAGTATGGCGAACTCTGTAAAGCTACATGTATTTAATGGCATAGGAAATGAAGATCCAGACTAGTTTTGGTTCATCGTGAAGGTTGTATGAGAAGCTCAAAGTATCATGAACGAGCAGATGAAGAAAGCCACGTTGGTTAGTGCTTTGCAGGACTGCGCACTAACGTGGTACATAAAGTACAGTACAAATAACCCAACACCCATGTTGGAAGATATCTAGGCTGCACTGAATAGAGAATTTAGTAGACCTGAGTCTCAAGCACAGTGGATTATGGGGTTCAAGGAGATCATGATGAAGCCTGGGGAGACACCGAGGGATTTGGACCAAAGGTTGAAGTGTACGATCTGTGAGGCCAACATGAACCTAACTCATGGGCAGTACCATGAATGGTTCATTTCCTCGCTCCTACCCCACCTAAGGGTTGTGCTATCACAACAAAAGATTAGAACCTAGGCAGAAGCTATGGAAATAGTGATTAGGCTATATGAGACACCAATGTAGGATGCTAATCCAGGGTTTCAATAGATTCATGTGCAGTTGCAAAACCTTTGTCTCGAAATGAAAAGTCTAAAGAAGGACAAAACAACTTGAATAGATGTGCACGAAGAAGTTTGGTGCCTAAAATGCAACGGTCAAGGGCATGACAAGGATCACTGTCTAATCCTCATGAACTGTGTTGCAATAGGGGGACCAATATTTCTATAGCTAGAGACTGCGGCAGGGCCTGTGCTATGGTTCGCTATTTGCCAGGTGGCTAGAAAACATGCAGCCGAGACAAACACCACAACATCTCTTATGAAACATCTACCAATCAGTAGGTCATGATGAGCGCAATTGCCGAAGTTACGAATTGATGATGGATAGGACACCTGCATACAGGTTGCAGGCAGAAATGCGACCTCAAGACTAAGGTTTTGGGGGAACGTGACATGAGTCTCAAGGGTGCAACTGAGGCCGAGGTGGAGGAGGGCCTAGTCGAGGTCGAGGACAGCTGATTTGTCATGACACTACTATACTCAGTTTGACCATGCGACTGAGGATTGCCCAATATTATTGGCTAAGATTCACGAAAAGGGGACGCAATCGATGCAGAACCTCTAGATGATGAGGGCTGAACATCGCGAGGAAGACCCTAAGATATACATTATGCTGTGAAGTGGAACTATGACAGGGGAGGATAAAGGCAAGCATCATGGAGAAGGTGAATGGGTATGCAAAGCACCATAAAAAGAGACTGGGTTTGATCTGGAGCACACAAAATAAACTTTTATGGAAGCAAAGAAAAGCTTTGTTGAGGCCTCTACATCAGGAATCCAGGAGAAACCAGTTGAAGAAATGGACTCATACATGATTACCACATTATTGGAGACCTACATGAAAATAATCCACGATAGTAAGGCTATGAAGGGCCTGCAAGAACTTATCAATCAGTGCGCTAGTAAGGATGGCGTTATGGGTGAATCACGTGTGGTTAGGAAGCTTGGAAAGCATAAGGCAAGGACCGGGCATGAAATGAGACTCATCGCGTAGATAGGGGAATACGAAATGGACCAAGTTATCCTGGATCTAGGGTTCGACGCGAATATTTTGCCAAAACAGACTTGGGAAAGAATGGGAGGACCTGCAATCCAGCGGTCTCCGATCCAGTTAAGAATGGCGAATCAACAAAAAATTATCACAATGGGGAGGTTGCAAGGGGTAATAGTTGATGTTGAGGGTGCGAGTGCACTGGCAGATTTTGAAGTAATAGAGATTGTGGATGATAGTAATCCCTACCCTATGCTCCTTGGAATCAATTAGGCCACTGACATGATTATTTTAATCAACCTGGAGAAGTAAAAGATGATGCTTTAAAAGAAGTTGCTTCACGTGCTGGTGATGCTGGATCCTACAAAAGGACCGCGCTATATAGAACTTGTTCAAGATTATGAAAGTGATGACGATCTGGACCAGATTTATAAGGTAACAGTGCAAGACTAGGATTGGGTAAATTTGACAACGGACAGATGTATTGCATGGGACTGTGAAAGATCCTCCACGTCATATTTAGATGAAGAATTAGAGCACTAGTAGAACTGCTTGCATGAAGTATCTACGCTGTGTTGTAATATGATGACCAAGTCATTGCGTTGCGTGTCATCTGAAGTTAGGGATCTGCCTCACTATGATGGGCTAACTGATGTTGATCGGCTTTTGGATGCATTTGAGAGAGAAGTGATGGAGAAACATTGCTTCCAAACCTTGGACTGGGTGTTGTGCGCTACTCCCCCAAGATGGTGTGGTATGAACAAGGATAATTTTGGTGATCGGCACGACTATAAGAGGATGATGAGAATATGTTTTGGGGAGCCAAAAGTGTAGATGATAGAAAAGTATGATTGAAGGGATGATCCACGTGATCACCTGGCCAAATGGACTAAGGCTTATGGAGTAGAGCACCAGCATAAATGGGTGCATCTGTTTTGTCATACCCTGGGTGTAATACCAATGAATTGGTACTTGGAAACTGAGCTCCACCATGGCACTGAAGAGTGGGACATCTTGCGCCAAGGATTTATAATGATGTTCGACTTTGAGGATAGGTTTGACTATATTGATGCGGTGCTAGAGGAGGTTAAAGAAAAGATTTTTAGGATACTGCAAGATCCTTTGGACCTGGTCCAACCTTATTGGACTACCCAGCTAAGTCACACACTAGGATGCTCTAACGTGACCACTGAAGAAGAAGATGAGGATCCCAGCAAGATTAATATTCCAGAAACTTAAGGTCACCGTAAGGTTGAAGGTCCGCAGATAGAGGATCCTGACATAACTGCACCACTGAAAACTAGGTAGGTCAACATTGGCACAGAGGTGAAACCGAAATTTGCAAAGATTAGGCACTCTTGGGATGATGTGACAATAGACAAGTTTGTTGAGCTCCTCCGCGAATATTAGGATTTATTCCCCACAAAGTTTTTTGATTTAAAAGGGATAATAGGAAACCTGAGTGTCATGAAGATCACCCTGAAACTGGATGTGAAGCCTGTAGAACAAATACCTCACCACCTTAATCCTAAGTATAAGGAAAGGGTTCGCACTGAGTTAGATAAGATGCTAACGGCATGAATTATTGAACCAGTGGAAGAATCTGATTGGGTAATCCCGATAGTGGTTCAAGAAAAGAAACATAGAGAAGAAATAAGGATATGTGTGGATCTCTGGAAGCTGAATTACGCTTGCATGCATGATCCTTTCCCAACCCCGTCCACTGACAAGGTCTTTGAAAATGTAGGTGGCCAAGAAGCATACTCTTTCACTAATGGGTTCTCTAGGTACCATCAAATCAAAATTGCTCCTATGAACAGAATTAAGATGACCTTCATGACTGAATGGGGATGTTTTTAGTACAATGTAATGCCTTTTGGGTTGAAGAATGCTCCAAGAATCTTTTCATACGCACTCATTGCGACATTCAAGGACTTCATTCATAAGTTTCTGGAGGTATACTTTGACGATTGGATAGTGTTTGGATTGGTTAAGCGTCATGTGGAAAGTCTGTGCTTGATGTTAGATACATGTTGGAGATACCAGATCATGCTCAATCTAAAGAAGTGTTTGTTCTGTGTCCTTTTCAGGATCCTACTGGGTCATGTGGTATGTAGACAAGGATTTATTGTACACCTCATGAAGATCATGATGATAATCAACTTGGAGGCGCCAAGGAATGTGAAACAATTGCGTGCAACTCTAGGCCATACCGGCTACTATAGGAAGTTCATCAAGAGCTATGCCCAGATCACCGCACCCATGGATAAGTTGTTGAAAAAGGATCCTATGTTCTATTGGAATGATGAATGCCAGAAGATCTTGGATGTGCTGAAAGAGAAAATGGTCACTGCGCCAATCCTAGTCTTCCCGGATTGGAAAAAGTAATTTCATGTGCATGTGGACACCTCATGTATTGCATTGGGTTTGTGTTGACATAAGCGGGTGAGGGGGAATTGGACCATTTTGTAGCATTCATGAGCAAGAATTTGTCCAAGGCCGAGAATAACTATTCCGCTACAGAGCATGAAGGACTAGCCATGGTGTACGTGCTCCAAAAGTATAGGCACTATTTTTTGGGTGGAAATTTTAAGATGTACATGGATCATCCTGTGTTGAAATACCTAGTCAATAAGCCTGTGTTGGGGGGAAATATCTGCAGATGGTTGTTGTTTTTCTAGGAGTATGACTTTGAAGTTATTTTGAAGCAAGGACGACTAAATGCGGGACCTGATCATCTGTCGCACATTGAAATGGGAAAGGAACCTACTAATTTGGAGGAGGGGTTGCCTGATGCGCAACTCTTTGCAGTGTGCATCGTAGATAATCACCTTGATGATATCATACATTTCCTAACAACGAGAGCTGTTCCAGAAGGGTCTACAAGCTAGCAGAAGAAGGAGTTAGTGGTGCACACAATAGACTTCTCCATCATTGCAGAGAAGTTGTACAAAATGGGGTCAGAAAAAACATTACGACATTATGTACCAGACTTTGAATGAAGCAACATTCTCATGGAGGTTCATGGAGGAGTCGCAGGAGGACATTATGAAGGAAAATCAATAGCGTAGAAGGTTTTGCATGCTGGGATGTGGTGGCCAACTATGCATAAGGATGCGAAAGCATATTGTAGGGCATGTAACGCATGTCAAATGGTTGGTAGGCCATCGTGGAGGGATGAATTGCCTTTGATGCCGTAGGTGACGTTACAACCCTTCGAGAAATGGGTGATTGACTTTGTGGGTCCAATTCAGCCTCGAGGAAGGAAAACAGATGTGTGGTACATCATCACCACGACTGAGTACTTGACCAGGTGGGTGAAGGTGTAGCCTGTGAAGGACTGTACAGGTGCAACAATAGTTAAGTTTATTTTTGAATATGTATTGACAAGACCTGGTTGTCCAAGGATCTTGATGAGCGATCACAGTATGCAATTTCTTAATGAAACAATCAATGTGTTGACAAAATAATTTCAGGTATATCATTAGTAGAGTACGCCTTATCACCCGCAGGCCAATGGAATGGTGGAATAATTCAATAAGATACTGGAGAAAGCACTGACGAAGGTATGTAATGCTCAGAGAAATGACTAGGATGTGCACGTACTAGCGGTGCTATGGGCTTACAGAACGACTTGTAAGAAGTTCACTAGGCAAATGCCTTTTAGACTCATTTATGGCATAGAAGCCATGATGCCAATGGAATACATTGTACCTAGTCTACACATAGTGGCACTTATAGTAATGGCAGATCGTAGAGCCTTGGAAGAGAGGCTCATCCAATTAGCAGAGCTTGAGAAGGACCGATCTCTAGATGGATTTCATCAAAAAGTTGAAAAGGAGCATGAAAAGGCATGGCACAATTGGCACATCAAACTGTGCACCTTCAAGGCAAAGGAGTTGGTCTTGTTATATGAGAGTAAATTTGATAAATCTCCAAGGAAATTTAGGATGCACTATCTAGGGCCATATGTTATCAAGGAGATTACTGATGGTGGGGTAGTTCTGTTGGTCAAATTAAATAGAGAACCCTTCCCAGGGAAGGTGAATTGTAGCGGATTGAAGCCATAAATTGGTGATCCAGCTAGGTGACTATATGAGGGCAGTACAATCTTAACACTCTAGGCAGTTGAAAGGAAGTGCAGGACTATAAACTACACTTCTCGGGTCGAAGAGCTGCACGATTGGGGAACTGCGCGGAATGAATGTATGTCACAATGCCCACAGAAGTGCATAGAGTGCTGCGCTACCAAGGAAGCAACCACGCAGAGCAGTTGGAAAGTGACCGTTAAAGTCATTGTTCTTGATTTGACGATGAAAAGACAGCCAAATGGAGTGGGGGGGGCACTTTATGGACCATATCTCTGAAAATCTGCTACCAATCCAGCATTAATCAACCGATTTTGGGGGGAATGGTCAAATTTGAATTTGAAAGTGCCTATAAATTACATGTGGCTACCCAGTGAAAGAGCCTTGGCATTTTGAGAAGTGAGTTGTTGAGCTCTCAGGCGTGCATGAACCATGAAAATTTCGAGCTTTTCCTAGCAAGTTCTATGTTTGAGACATTTCCACAAGTGAATCAATAGTTATTACATAGAATTATGTCGACACCCACTGAATCTATGAGCACGGAAATAGCGAAAGCCGAGGGAACTATCCGAGACGTGGTTATGGCAGCAAAAGGACGTGCCCCAGAGGGTGCATCTGTAGAAATACTAGCTGAAGTACGAAAGTCTCCACGGACGCCTAGGCCAAGGCTTACCCCGACCATGGAGGGTTCCAAGATCAAAAAGGGAAATCAAGCCATGCCACCACAGCTAGTGCACGCATCTCCCAGGAAACACCCGTAGAACGTTAAGCCCATTGCACAGGAAAAGGGCAAGATGATTAACCTAGAGCTGGAAGAAGAGGAGATTGAGGATATCCCAATGGATGATGAGGATGTTGGGGTGGAAACAGAGGATGTCGAAATTGTGGGGTCTGATCCCATCATTAAGCTTCCTGAGTATGTTGCTCTGCACAAGGGAAAAACCAAGGTGACCAAAGACATTAATGAGAGTAAGGTCACCCTACATACACCCCTCTTTCCAGACCAAATTTTGCTTAAAGGACCGCGCTTGGGTCGTGTCCGCTTTTTGAAATTAGAAGACTGAGATTTAGCGGACATGGAGTGGTTTCCTCACCTAGCAACGAGTCAACTCATACACCGTGTATTCCACAAAACCACTAGAGTAACCACATTGGAGCCGCGGAAGTGGTCAAGAGGCATTTGTTTGGAGAATTTAGCATCTACGAATAAACACTAATTCACTAGACAAGTAGTTGTGCCTAGAATAACAATTTAAAGTGTTTTAGACTTTTTCTATAAGCAATAGATAAGAAGAGAGGATAGAAGGCCTACCTGTAGTTCCGCTTTCCTCTCGTCTCCCTTGTATTGATTATGTTGCATGTTCCCATACTTAATCCACTTGAGAACTACCCTGTAAACACAACAGAAGACAAAAACCGATCAAAGCATACAATCCATTCAATATAAATGAAACGAATTAGAAGCAATTCATACATATAAGAATTATGAAAGAACACAACATATGGAAAAAGGTTCAAACAATTTATTAGATAGAAGAAGGAATTGCAACCATCAGTCTCTGATTCAAGGTCATTCCTCCATCTTAGATCTGATCCACATCACATCAAAAGCAGGACAAGCTTGTGGCATCACATCACTTGCTCTAAAGTCAAGTTTCATAGCAGCATTATCTACTTACAATCAAACATAATCCAGCCCCTAATCACTTAGATGAATGGTCAATTTATAGGAAGATGAAGGAGGTTTTCTCATTAATGGTGACATTGAATGGCCTTCAATACTTAGAATTAGTTCCATGGAGAAATGGATGAGAGGATAGGATGATCCTTAACTCATTCCTCATCCATTTTCGAGCTCATAGGAGTTGATAAGACAGGGAAACTTCTAGATGACTCCAAAAGGTAAGAATATTCCCCAAACCCTATGTGAATTTCACTCATTCTCGCCCAGCGCAGGTGAAAGGAAGCCTAAGTGCTTTGCAAAGCACCCTGGTAGTGGACTTAACTACTCTGCAATACACCTTCATAAGGGCTTACCTGCCTTGGTCCCTTTAGAGTTAATTTCAAGATATCTTGAAGTCATGAAACTATTTGGGAAGGAGGCATTCAAAGGGTTGACCTGTTTAAGGCATGAAACAACTAAGTTGAGGGTTTGATGAGCCCTAAAACACTGATCCAAATGTTGGGATTTGATGTGCCCAAATGGATCTGTAACAGTTGCCCCCTAAAGCATGAATTCAGAAAAATGCCAATGTCAAATGGAATGCTTTACGATGTGATGAGGAGGTATCGAAGTGGAAGGTGACGTGCATCAATTACAATACATATATCATGATATTTGATTTTACATGAATTGTTGAAGGAAGGCATACCCATGCTCAGCTTATAAAATTTCATTACATGTACATAAACAGTTGTTTACAGATATAGACCCATGATCGGAATGACTAACAATGTAAATCCATTGTACATATGATTTAGTACTCCTAATATCTCAGCTTGGATGGATGAAACTAGATCTGGGGTCTTCAGTCTCATTCAACCATTCACTCAAGTATGAGTCTAACCATGGAAATATGTGATCTGAAGTCGAACATGGGAAGACATCATCTGATTACCGGCCGATGATGTAAATTGTTAACAGTTGTGAGAGAAATCACCGATAATGAAAATGATCCTCAAGGTACTACAGCACATTCTGCATGTTGTGGATGGATGAAAATGAAGGTTTATGGTATTGCAATAGATGAATTTTGACTGAATGACTTCTCTTGAACATGTCGGCAACACTAAAGGGAATTGGTAGAATTGAACCAAAAAAAAGTGATGGATGGTATGATAGACCAACGGTGTGATAATCATCAAGCTAATAACCCAACCCAGATAGTCACGGTGATGGAGTGAAAGTGTCATGTTCAAGAGTGACCTGCTACCATAAAGTGGTTTTCCCCTTTTTCCATTCTCCCCATTCATTGCTAACTAGTACCTCTTTATTTTTATCAAGCTTGAGAAGGATAACATATGCTTGTTGTATAATTTCACCCTTTGGGCGAATCCATCACTATTTGATGTTTTAACGAGTCTAGCGAAAGTGAAAGTCGGTCTTGTCTGGATGGACAAGTTTGTTGCTATTTGATGTTTTTAATGAGTTTAACGACAAAGACAATTCAATCCTTTTCATGTTTAAGGAGTTTGAAAAGGTACAAAAAGAAAACTCCACAAGTTCTTTTTCGTAAATTAATCTCCCAAGTCCGGAAAAGCTTAAAATAAGACAAGAGAGATATCATTTACAATCTGTTAGCAAGCTGGAAAGGACAAGTGCTCGGCAATCTTTCATATTTAGAGAGTATGAAAAGAACTTAAAAATGACTCCAAGGGGGTTCCTTTTTAGTTTTTAAAAAAGCTCGAAAAAGAGATAAAAGTGTGCTTTATGGTCAAAAGTACAACTTACAATCGAGCACGTTGAATTATGCAAATTAGTTGTAAAACCTGCTTAAAACATCAATAATGGCTTAAAAATGTCTATTTCATAGGCAAAAATAGCCAAATACTAATGTTTAGTCGATTAATTAACATGAAATAGACATAAAACAAGTTTTTACCATATCATTTTTACCATTTGGAACTTAACATCCAGTTTTGCGCTCTGAGCTTAGTTTTTACCTCAAACTTCACCAGCTAATTGCGAAATATTATGTGGACCATTTCTCGAGCCATCCAGACTAGGTAGGAACTAAACCTCTCTACCTTCTTTTCAATCTATTCTTTTGCCATTCCATGCAAATTTTAGGGTTTTTTGGGGTCCCTAGGGTTTCATTTTCTTGCCCTAGGATCAGAGCAGGCTTTCACATCGAAAACTGTGCTAAAGAGCACCCAGATAGAAGGCTAGATGCTATGCAGTGCAATGTCTCTATGCCTGGGCTGCTCTGAGTGAGTTTCCCAAGTTTGTTTTAGCTATTAGCTCCAAAATTTGTCCTGTTTTTTGCATGGAAAGGATCTTAATTTAGCTTATGATTGTGTTTTAGGCTTTCATCAGATTAGAATGTCTATTACCTGGCAAGAAAGAGAGCATGAAGAACAAGACATGGTTCCAGTAAGAAATCTGAGGCCCCCAGGAATTGTGGGTTACTCAAATACTTGAAGTTGTCTGGAATGAGGCAACAAATAGCACTATTTCAATTCCTCATTCATCCATGGGATCTGACAGATCAAACATTTCACATTAGGGATAAGATGGTCCCTATTAATATTGAGGATATTTATTTTCTTACCGGACTGTCAAGGCGAGGTGCCCCCATCTCACTTTCGGGATTTTCTCGTGGAGGTGAATCGGTGAGAGATTACATCAGACAGTTTTGTCAGCCAGGTACACAGCCTAGCAAGGACAGGAAAATAAATATCAAGGATGTAAGTGATTTTCCTTGAAGAACGATCCTCTTCAGGACTACAAAATTGGCTAGTAGTGTGACATTACATCTAGCGAGCAAATCATATATGCAGTATGCACTCGAGTGTCTAAAGCCAGAAGTTTTCAATTGGTGCGAAGCTATACTTTTGCTGCTAAAAGAACAATTGACTAAGGTAAAAAGTGGTAAGATGAAGAGTTTCTACTATGGTTTGATCTTGATTGCTTTTTCATTAGAGAAAATCCCATTGATGCAACCACAACATGTATCACTATGTGTGGCTGGTCCTAGAGATCCACATATGCAGAGGTGGGTTGAATTGATGGATCGACATGTTGGTCATTCAACAATCATTTTCTCCCCTACATTTTTCAGCTGGCTTGAGCAATAACATGTTCTTATTGAGAAGCATCCATACTCAGGGATGGATTATCATGGAGATCCAAATTTGATTCTACCAGTTGGAGCACAATGCGGTGCTATGGGTAAGTTGTTTTACCAAAGTGCTTTTTGATTTTTCAAGTTTCTACATGTTTTTTGTGTTTTTTAATGTTTCCAAGACTAAACTAAAATTTCTCTTATGCATACAGATGTGGGTGTTGTTCGACCTATGGTACGCCAACAGGTTGCATGTGGGCCAGTGCGGAGAAATATCAGGAGAGCAGTGCTCTAGGACTTGGATTTGGCCAAGACCTTAGCAGAGTTGCAGGAACACATAGAGGGATTAAACCTTGGTATTCTGGATATCCGGATCGAGGAGTTACCTATGAGGCTGCAACACCACACTATTGGTGTTCTTGACCATTGGGCTAGGCTTTTGCGCATGATAGCATAGGATGTGACTTGTTACCATGAGCACCACTAGATCTACTTAGGATATTTTGTATGCATTTTTGAGTTTTCAGGTGAGATGACCAAATGTGTCTTGGGCACATATTTTATAAAGAAATTTAAAACACCTATCTATTTTACTTCTAGAGTTTTTTATGGTTATATGCAATCCTATTCAACTGATGATGTGAATTGAAAATATTACTTTTACATGTGTCACAAATGTCTATTTAACACATAATTCGCTAGAAAATTAGTTAATGGGTTAAGATTTCTGGAAATATGTTTATATTGAATGTGTTCAAAACGTCTTTCAAAAATACGAACTCTAAGGAACATATGAAAAATTATTGGATTTCGGACAATATAAATGTTTATTAGTTGTAGTACAATGAGTTTCGAGTCTAGCCTAACGATGATTCGGTGAATGCCAAGTGAAATGGCATTAGAGAGTAGTTCAATCAACGCACTATACTCAGGGATATTTTTTGTCAATATACCGATACAAATCCCTTGAAAGCTCACAAACTCACCACTTGGAGCAAAAATAGCCCATGCTACGAAGATAAATTCTGCGTACTACGACTAGCACCATTGGCATAACAAATAAAAGGTTCCAAAGACTCCAACATCTACAAAAATGAAAAGCGGATTACTAACTAGATAAGAATCTATGAAAGACACACACACATACATGCAATGAAAGCATATATATAGTGAGTTTTACTACACTTAATCAAGCATAGTAACGTTTGAGGTACAACCCATTTAGGCTCCTTAATCAAGCATAGTAACGTTACTACACTTAATCAAGCATAGTAATGAGAATGGAATCCCATCATAATCTACTAACTTGTAGGCTCCTTTTGCTAGAACATGCTTGATAACATAAGGACCCATCCACATTCGTTCAAATTTCCCTGTTCCGAGTTTACCATCTTCCTAATCGTAAAGCAAGACCAGGTCTCCTTCTGAGAAGATACAAGCCTTGGCATTCCTATCATATTGAACCTTAATACATTTCTTATGCACTTCATTAGCCAATGCGGAATCACGACAGGTTTCATCCAGATGGATTAATTCCAAGAAACGCGCTTCTTCTTCAGAAGTGTCGGGTAACATGTCAATCATGAGTTTGAGTGATGAAATTTCACATTGTATCGACATGATTGCTTCCAAACCATACACCAACTAAAAGGGTGTAAATCTAGGTGCATTTCTCACCGAGGTTCGATATGGCCACAAGGCAGAGTATAGGATTAAGTGCCAATTTCTTTTATGAACCCCTATCATTCTTTACAACATCCACTTCAGGACCTTGTTGATGGCCTCAACTTGTCCATTTGCTTGTAGGTAATACAAGGTAGAACTATCATGTGACAGTCCTAACTTAGCAGTCAACTCAACCATCATGTGATTATGAAAATGCAACCCATGATTTGTAACTATGGCTTGTGGTACACTGAACCGAGTAACCACATGGTTAAAAGAGAAAAGAGCAGTCATTTCACCACTATTGTTCAATGTTGGCATCACCTTGGCCCATTTGGTAAAATAGTCAACGATGACTATAATATATCCATGCCCCCCGATTGAGATGGGGTTACATGTCATAAAGTCAATGCCCCATTTGGAAAATGGGCCAACAACAATGACTGGATGCAATGGTGTAGGTGGTAATCTAGTTTTTCGGTCATATATCTGGCATGCAGGATAGCTTCTAAAAGCAGTAATACAATCTTTAAATATAGTTTCCCAGAAGTAGCCAGCACGAAGAATCCTTTGTGCAGTTGCATATCCAGATAAGTGTCCACCATAGGCACTTGAATGGAAATCATACAATGCTTTCTCAGCCTCCTCATACATGAGGCACCTCTGTAAAACCGTATCGATACCATGATAGTTAAGTGTGTCGCCAATGATTAGATAATATTTGGCTTGGTAACGAATATGTCACTGTTGCGAGTGAGAGGTATCTTGCCGGAAAGTTTGGGTTTGGAGATAAATTAGTATATCTCCATACCAGGCATCAAATGATGAAATTAGAAACAGAGACTCATCCAAAATTGATGGTTCGGATGTTGAATCGATGGAGGTCGAGGGAAGGTCACATGGTAACTCAATGAAAACTAGAGATTTATTTGATTTAGACTTGATGAATTCTAAATCAAATTCCTGTAGAACAACTATCCATTTTGAATATTTTCCCCCCAGCAATTGATGTGATAAAATGTATGTCATAGGGTTGTAATCTGAAATGATAGTTGTTTTTCGTAATAGGACGTAATGGCGAAATATTTGAACAGCTTGTACAACTGCTGAAGCCAGTTTTTCTACATAAGAGTACTTACTTTCTGTATCGTTGAGATTACGGCTCAAGTAATAAATAGGATGTTCAATCCAATTTTCTTTCTAGACTAAAACCATGCCAATGGTTGTATCTGCAATGGCAAGATACAGGGAATAGTCATTTCGGTAATTTGGAGAATACATTAATGAAGCTCTAATCAGGGTATCTTTAAGATCATCAAAGGAAGCTTACGCAACCTGATCACAATGAAAGGGTATCTCCTTTTTAAAAGATGTGTAAAACCTTTAGCCATTTTAATGTAATTAGGAATGAACCTCCTCAGAAAGTTGGCTTTCCCTTGGAGTCTTTGTAACTGTAAAAGATTTGAAGGTGGAGGAAAATCTAGAATTACCTAAACCTTTAATGGGTCCAGTCGAATCCCTTCTCGAGACATTGCAAATCCAAGCAAGCGACCAGAACCAATGCAAAACACACATTTGTGTGGATTGAGTCGAATCTTGTAGTGTCAGCACCGTAAAAATATTGTTCCCAAGTGTTGTAGCTAATCAGTCTGCTTTTGTGAATGAGCAAGTAAATCGTCAAGGCAAGGTTGAACAATGTGCTTGATGTCATGGAAGGCATAATTCATAACCCTCTAAAATGTGGCCCCAACATTCTTCAAACCAAATGGGAGTTTCCTGTAGGCGAATGTGACCCATGGAAAAATAAAAGCTATTTTCGATTGGTCCTGTGGACTTATATTGCTTTGATTGTAACCAGAAAATCCATCCATAAATGAGAATATTTCGCATCTAGCACATTCATCAATAATCTAGTTGATAAAAGGAGTAGAATAATTGTCTTTTGGACATGCCTGATTTCCATCCCTATAATCGACGCACACTCAAATTGTTGCTTGTTTCTTCATGAAAGGAACAATGTTGGAAACCCAGTTAGTAAGAGGAACAGGGTAAATAAAACCAACCCGCAAAATTTTTTCAACTTCTGCTTTAATTGCAGCATCTTTCTTTAGATGAATAGGTCTAAGCTGCTATCGAACTGGCTTGACATTAGGGTACATTTTAATTTCGTGTTCAACAATACTAGAGTCAATTCCTGGCATCTCCTCGTAACACCATGAAAAAATATCTCTAAATTCATGAAAGAAGTATGGTAATTATCGAGTTCCAATGGAGAACAATATCTGCTGACATGAATGTTCTCTACAATATTAGGCTTGGTCGAGATATTAAAAGAAATTATTTCTTCAATATTTAACAAGTTTTGCTCAGATTCGATTGTGTCTATGAAAACTGAATTCGATAGGAAATCAACGACTTATGGGTGGTTTAGTTCATTTGAAAAATCTTCGATGTCATCTGGAAGATGGGAGCGATGATGATAATCTTCCCATGGTTCCTCTCCTATCATCATTGATTGGATGATTCCTTCATCCGTAGAATGTATACCTGAAAAAGGATCCGAATAGGTACCATATTCTAACGACCGATCTACCCATACAATTGTTGATTGCGGATATGGGTTTGCCGCACAAGCCCAAAAAATTGATTGCTACGATGATTCAATGGGGCTTAACGTCATCACCTCAATATTACTATCAACTTCAACTTTGTTGTTAATCCTACTTAAATCAGATGAGGTGGAGGAAATCATGTTGCAAGTCTCTACTCTCGCCACTTCTGCCAAATCAGATGGTGATAGTAGGGTAAAACTACCCATTAGGGAAGGATCTTTAAAGAGATCTACTCCAACGCTTTGAAGTGACAACGGGGGTTCATGTACCAATGGAATGATTCCCGTAGCCTATGAACTATTGGCAAAGAAGGCTAGTTGATCAATGACTGTGATTCCACCCTTAAAAGGAAATGCTATAGTATGAAAGTATGTGGAAACCCCATCAGCCATAGCATATACCCAAGGTCTTCCCAGTAAAATGTTGTAATTGAGGGGTCTGTCAACTACCTCAACTTCAACAGTAACTGTTTTTCACCCTAGTTCGATTTGCAAGTTTCTCAAAATCCCACATGGAGTATAGATTCTTCCATCAAAAGCTTTCAACATGGTCGACGATCGTGAAAACGACGGTGAACCAAGTGTTTTCCAGCATCTCATGGACATAATGCAAGTAGATGCCCCCTCGTCAATAATAGTTCGGTGAACATTCTTATTGAGAGCTTTTACTTGAATTAGGAAAGCTAACTACACTGATAACTATGGTGTATATCCTGCATGGTTAAAAACCACAAGATTGGAATCCGTAGGATCTATTCCGCCTATTGCTGACAGTAAAGCCTGCTTCTGGGAGGGACAGTTTTGCAACACCTCGAGTGTCGACATAGCAGAAGGTGATTGAGCAAGATCTTCCACTATGTTATAATTTTGAGCTGCTCGAGCCCGAGGGTTAAATGTCGATTTGTGCACAACTCCCTTTGGTGGTTTTATTGTCAATTTAGGTACAATGGGTGGAACATTTTCAGATGAAGTCGAAGTCGAAGGATTAGGTTGATTAGTGACCTGATTATTCAATGATGATGATGTATTTCCATAATCTTTGTTTCTTGTTGACACCAAAACTTCATTTTATGGCTTTGTGATGGATAACATGAGTACTTGGGATGTGGAAGCATGGTCTATTGCAGCCAAATGTGGCTTTGGGTTTGGAAACGGATCAGTCAACACTACTGATGTGTTTGAAGCCTTTACAAGTTTAGAGACCTCAGAGCGGTGTGGAAAATCTCTTGTAAAATACTCGTCAACATAGATCAGAAATGGATCACGAGGTTTCCTTTCCGAAGTAAAGGAATCAGATGATTTCTTTGGAGGGGAATTTTCTTGTTTATTTTTGCTTTTCCCCTTTTTCTTGCTCCCTGGTTGCTTTGGATTTTTTCCTTTGTCAGATGACGCAACATTAATCTTGGAGGCAAGAGTATTTTCTGATACATTGGTAGTTTGATTGGAAAGAGCAAGGGCTTGACCAGATGGTCTTCCTGCTATCTATGTGCTCGAAGAACTGATCACACCATCGCCGGCATGAGAGTCCTTACTCGATTGTGGAGGAGGGGGAACAGTGAAAGCTATTCGAGGTGCATTGGGTATTTTATTATAAAGCATGCCAAATTGTCTGTAAATCAAATCCAACTATTAGGCACGAGCAATAACTTGCTCTTCTGTGACAACTCTACCTTTTTCCACATCCTTGGTGATTGATGGCAACAAGGATTTTATGAACCACTTAGCTAAAAGCTGATTGGGAACATATGTCTTAACCATTTGACGACGACGCTGCCACTCATGAATATGATCTGATATATGGGTAGCAATAGTGTATTTAAAGTTGGTTAGGAGTTCCATTCCAGTCTCGTATCTGATGGGTAACTGGAAGTGGGTCAAAAATGTAGCGGTTGAAGTATTATCGAAAGAAGCTCTTGGTAATTCAATCTACCATTTAGCAGCTGGACCAGTAAGTGTTCTTTGGAAAAGATGAAGTCTAACTGAATCATCATTTAAGGACTTTGATGAACACCACAAATGAAAGGTCATGACATGATTTGATAGGTCTTCTCCATGATTTCCTATAAATTCTGGAATGTCAGATGGTAACTTATGCTGAATTATCGGCCACCAAGGTCCATATAAGATTGGATCATTAGTGAATTGATTTAAATTTGGTAATTTTAAAGTTGCTACAAACAGAAACTGTCGATTCAGGTCAGGTTGAGCATATCCAGGATATTGTTGAATTTCCTGAGAAATAGGTCTTTTCATGCCGACATAGGGCATCTACATTTGGTAACCTTGGTATGGTTGTTGTTCAACAAAACCTGCATAAGGTGGTCGTTGATAACCAGGTTGAATTTGTGGTTGTCCATAACCTACAAAGCCTTGTTGACCAGGACCTTCGTAAGCTTGAGATTGACCAAAACCAGGTTGAGCCTATGGAACAAGTCCAAACTGGGGTTGGAATTGCTAGAATTGCGGTTGTCGAAATTGAAGCTGCTATAGTTGTTGAATCAATTGTTGTTGTTGTTGGTACAACTGTTGCTGATTTAAAGGTTGTTGTTGTCCAATAGTGAAGTATTGGCCAAGTTGTGAATAAACATACCACTGTAAGCCTGGGTTAGTCTAGATAAGGGTATACTTACTTGAGGTTGTTGCTGAACCTTGGAAACAAGTGGTTGTTGTACAACAAGATGAGGAACTTGAACTTCTTGACCTAAAACTTGTGGTTGCAAGGTAGATGGATCAGTTTTTACCGGTTGAGATACAACAATTTGAACTTATGCGTATGGTATAGTAGTAATAACAGGTGTAGAAGGAATAGCTGACATAGTTTGCATTGGTTGTGTTGGATACACAAGCCTCGGTTGAACTGGAATTGTTGGTTTCCATTGAAAAACTCTAATTCTAGATTGACCTGAATACTGTGAGATATTACCATATGGTAGACCTCTGGAATAAGGAAGGTACGATGAATAAGAGTATTGCTCTCCATATGGTGGAAATCCAGTATTTAATGGATACATAAATCTTTGTTGACCGGATTGCCTAACTTGACACTGATATGCGGGATCAAACTGTTGAGTTCCCGTTAGAAAAGAACCAGGTAAAATTTCAATTGAGGACATGGGTGATGACCATTGTGTAGAAGCAACCCATGAGTGGGTTCCATACAATGATTGGTAACCAACTGGGATGGACGATTCACCATACAGGTGTGACTCAAGTGTGGTAGAAAACATCAAAGAGGTTGCAATAGAAGATTCTGTAGCAGCTGCATCAGATGATATAGTCTAAGATGTTGATGGTTGTTCAACCATTGCTAACTGACCCAAAAGTTGTCCTAAAGAATTGACGGGTGCTTGAAAAGAAGCAGGATCAAATGGAGCAGAAAAATTAGGAGTATGATGGTAAAGATAAAGCCCAGTTCCAAAGTGAAACGAGGTTCCAGGTGTGGAATCTTCTTCCAATTTCTCCTCTATAGAAATTAAACCTAGTGGAAGAACTTCACCATCAGGTCCGTAAAAGGTTTTTGGTGTTGATAAAATTGAATTTTCAATAGTTACTAATGTCTGAGGGGTAACCAGTTGATAGTCTTCTAGTAAAGTAACAACTTTTGAATGTTCAAATTCAAAGTCTATATGTTCGCGTAAATGAACAATAGTTTCAGAAAGAGGTTCCTGAACAACTTCAAGTTCAGATGTAACTTCTGTTTGAACTGGGATAGATTCTAGATTAACTTCTGGTTGAACTGATTCAAGCTCAGAAGTACTTTCTTGTTGAGCAACTTCAAGTTGAGGATCAACTTGTTGTTGAACAACGTTCGTTACTGTTTCACTAGCATCAATGCTAATGTCCTCAGGTAATTGTGAAACTTCTTCTTCAGAAACAGATGGGCCAGAAATAGTTGGAGTAACTAGAGTCTCAGTACTTACCGAAATAGATGATTCAGGTAATTCATATGAAGAACTAGTAGTTCTTGATGTACTTGGTGTCACTTCGGGAGGCAAAGGCAGTTTTCTCGTCGTTCTCCATGAACGAAGAGGTAGGGGTTGATGTTTCTCCATGATTGCTGATTAATTTTATTATCAAAAAAGAAATAAACAAAAAGGGGTATACTAGACAAATGGTTTACGAAGAAACTGTGAACTGTAGAATACCTCCTGGCGAACCAAGAAGTATAGGCAGGAAATCTCCCCGAATGTTGTGTTCGGTGTATCATAGTTTAGAAGGTGGATGACTCAGTTACTTAAGGATGGATAACAACCTAGAGTTGTCCTCCCATACATACCTGAAGGTACGTGGAGGCCCAGTCCGTATAAGCGCTGTCTAATACAAAATGCATAGTGAGAGAATTCCCACATACTTTACGTACTGCAACACTACCCTATATACCCAAATATACATGGATGAGCTGCGATATACTCACGTACGTGGAATGAGGTATCACACTTGGGATGTATTATAGACAAGTTAGCGACAACTGCTTTGTTTTACGATATCGAAACACGTCTCTAGCCTAGAACAACTAAATGTTCTCATTATGACACTGCTCCATTAGGTAAATTGATGTTAATTTTAAGTTGATCTTGCTTAGGAATTTTCCTTTCAAGTTCACCACGTGATGTATTCTAAAATTCCTAGAAATGAAACTATCATATTAAGCATTCTTTCCATTCAATTTAATGATGAAAATCCTAGCTACTTAGGGATAAAGCAATCAGATTTATTTTGATCAAAGAGCAAAGAGCACAATCTAAATGTAATTTCCCTACACTATTCCTATCAATACACACAAACTTTTTCAATGTAACATGCATGTATCTCTTTTCGATTCCCTTAATGTGAATATGAACAAAAAGGAAATATGCACATACAATCAATCAATCTTTCATATGAACGAAGACTTTTACGACAGTTCAAATTCGAAGGAAGAGAAGAATTTACGAAACTTTCTTTCAAATGAAGATTAATCAATTATATCCTAACTTTTCTACTGATTGATAACGACAAAGAAAGCATGAAGAAGCATTAATCAATCCTATCAAAGTTTGGCTAGACCAGGAGACAAAAAATCATTTTCTGAGACGTAACGTTCCTTGATCAATCAAATAACAGTCAAACAGAGAAAATTACGAAAAAAACTCTTTCCAAAGGTGGGAAACTGATTCGAGGAGGATCAGCACAGCCCAAAGTGGGAGACAGTGTGCTTCATAGCACTGTCCCTGAGCCAGGGCTGCTCTGCAGCGCATTGTGTCCCTCACAAGCCTGTGTTGCTGACAGTAAGCCATCTCAAGAGGTAATTTGACACATTTTTGACCAATTTTTCAAATAAACAACTTAATTACAATCGATGAACACAAATAAAGTCTACAAGGGTGTCTTAGGAGGTGGATAAGCTACTAGGAAAAAGGATTCTTCCCTAGTATGGTCACCAATTTGTTTTGGAGAATTTAGCATCTACTGATAAACACTAATTCACTAGACAAATAGTTGTGCCTAGAAAAATATTTTAAAGTGTTTTAGACTTTTCCTATAAGCAATATATAAGAAGAGACGATAGAAGGCCTACCTATAGTTCCACTTTCCTCTCGTCTCCCTTGTATTGATTTCGTCGCTCCTTCATGTAAATCCGCTTGACAAGTACCCTGTAAACACAACAGAAGACAAAAACTGATCAAAGCATACAATCCATTGAATATAAATGAAAGGAATTAGAAGCAATTCATACATATAAGAATTATGAAAGAACACAACATATGGAAAAAGGTTCAAACACTTTATTAGATAGAACAAGGAAGTACAACCATCAGTGTCTGATTCAGAGTCATTCCTCCAGCTTGTATCCCATCCACATCACATCAAAAGAAAGACAAGCTTGTGGCATCACATCATTTGCTCCAAAGTCAAGTCTCATAGCAGCATTATCTCCTTACAATTCAACATAATCCAACCCCTGATTACTTAGATGAGTGGTCAATTTATAGGAAGATGAAGGAGGTTTTGTAATTAATGGTGACATTGAATGGCCTTTCATACTTAGAATTAGTTCCATGGAGGAAGGGATGAGAGGATAGGATGATCCTTAACTCATTCCTCATCTATTTTTGAGCTCATGGGAGTTGATAAGACAGGGAAACTTCTAGATGACTCCAAAAGATAAGAATATTCCCTAAACCCTATGTGAATTTCACTCGTTCTTCCCCAGTGTAGGTGAAAGGAAGCATAAGTGCTCCGCATAGCACCCTAACATTGGACTTAACTGCTCTGCAATGCACCTTCATAAGGGCTTACCTACACTAGTCCCTCTAGAGGCAATTTTTGGATGTCTTCAAGTCAGGAAATTGTCTGGGAAGGAGGCATTCAAAGGGTTGACTTGTTTAGGGCATGAAACAACTAAATTTATGGTTTGATGAGCCTTAAAACACTAATCTGAATGTTGGGATTTGATGTTCCCAAATGGATCTATAATAGACATGGATAAAGCAGGGTTGCTCAACCTGCTACGGGTGCCACATTACAAATGCGTGTCCATCATAATGGTTGTAATCAAGCAGCTACTGTGCTTGGTACACGATGGGTGTTTGTGGCTCGAGGAGCGAATACCCATTACTAATAGGCTAATCCATAGGATCATGCTGATGCCATACATAGGGGAAAATTCGACCATGGTTTTTGGTGGAGAGGCTGGTGAGCATGTCCTTGCAGAGGCCATGAAGGAAAAGTTCAAGTTAGTGAATAAGCCATGGGGCTATGCCATTTCAATCATCTATGACCCAGTGGTCAAAATAGCCACACAACTCTTATCAGGGAAGGTCATGTGGAAGTGTCATGCAAATGAAGTGCCAGCACCAGTCGTAGCTTTGGCGACCCAATGTATGGATGGATTTCAATTTAATTGGGTATGCTACCTCTATGGTGAGTTCCTCACGAAGTGCCATGAGGCACAGGATCTCAACAAGACATTTCACTATGCATGGGTCTTGTTGTGCATTATGTTTCTAGCTTGGGAGCTACCCAAAGATAGTCAGTTTCCTTCAGTTGCACCAAACCTACTAGAGGCGACGAAGTATGCTTCACTATGGGTGACTAAGGATCCTCAGAGGATAAAATACAAAAAAAAAATTTGGACCTTGAAGGAGATGAACGTACACATGGCCATCAACTACAAGCTGTGGTTGTCACCAACCAATTTTGACAGATTACAGGAGTACGAAGAATTCAAGGCTGATTTCCACCAAGTCTCAATAAGGGCATGGAAGGACCCTGAGTAGAAGTGGCACGACTTGTCCTACTTGGAGACATATGACGCGATCGATGCAGTCATTGGCAGCTGGCCAACAAAGTGGCATACTATCGTGGTCTTAGCTGCAGGATCTAGCAAGACCATGCGGTGGAAGAAGGAAGAAGCCAAGCTCAAGATGGAGTAGATGGTTGTGAAACGAAGAAAGGAGGTTGATGATAAGGCTAAGGTAGAGCACACTTCCACACAAGGGACACGTGAACAGGAAGGAGGAGAGGAGCACGACTCTGAAAAAGAGAAATCACTCTCACCAGAGACAAAGGAAGAATCAGACGAACAGTCAGAGCAGGGAGGAGTAGACCTGGAGACAACTCTGTTTTGTATTAAGCACACCAGGGGTCGAGAAAAGATAGGGTCGTAGAATAAGTCCAAAGAGGGTAAGACTTCTTTGGATCTGATCACCCTGATAGATGAGGATCTGAATGATATAAGGGATACGTTGCGGGATGCGACTACAAAAATGTTGTAACAGTTTGAGTAGCAGCAGTAGCAGGAGTTGGGCACTATTTAGACAGGTTTACGTGAGCTGTAGATCCATGCCTCACACATGCAGACTAGCGTGGCACCCACTAATGTGGCCATTGGCAGCTCAGAAGCCACGGAGATGCTATGTGCTAAGGACCGCCGAGCCATAATGTTGTCAGACGGAGCATTGACGACGATGACTAACACTGATAGACCCGTTGTTAGCACCCTCAAGGGCATGGGACATAATCTGGCAATGCTTCCTAGCAAAGTGCTTTACCTTTTTGCAGGATGGTGTCATCGCCAAACTTTGGGCCCGTGATCACTGTGCTTTGTAGGTGATCAATGAAAGAAAGGTCAACAATGCTCAGATGGGTGTACAATGCAACTTTTCCATCAACCTTGTGAACGACCTCACAAATAATAATTAGCGCCTCACTAAGGTTGTGGATGAAGCATGCTGGACTGTCCCAAAGCTCGAAATCCTTGAGGCTGAGCCGATTGATGTGAGGGTTAGAAAACTCGCTACAGGAGTGCGTGACGCACACACAAAGTTGGCCAACGTTCAGCTGGAGTTTAATCTAAAGAGCGGAGAGTTGTAGTTAAAGGCCTAGCCTTCGACTCCACTATAATTCAGGGAGTAGCGCGCAACTACTGTGGTAGATGGAGTAACAACAATTGCAAGTGCAGTGACGAACTTCATGGGACTTTTTGAGTAGTTGCTTGAGGTCCTCACCAGCCTACAAGAGGACGCAAATGTACATAGGCTGGAGACATAAGCCCATGAGCTACCACAACACTATGACAAGGTTAAGGTGACAGCGTGAACTATTGTCATCATGCAGAGACTCGCAAAGTTGTAGGAGGCCAAGGCACTAAAGGAATAGGTAGACGGAGCATAGCATAAGGAAGCCGTGGTGAAGGCTCACTTGAAGCCTTGGTTAGATGAGGCTTATGAGATCATGACCACCATTGAAGGCAAGTTGGCCATTGTGTGAGAGACTCAGTAGAAACTACAGGCTGATAGCGCAGGGCCAATGATAGAATAATTGGTCAAGGAGCTAAAACAAGTGGCAACACAGTGCGCCGCCGAGGTAGAAGTCATTTAGTTTGAGCTGGGAGGTCTTTGCAACAAGATCTCTGCACCAGCCGAGTGACTCGAGGGTGAGTTACCATGTTTGTGTTAGCAGCTTGTTGGTAATGGGTCCCCTGGGGGTCAATTTTGGGGTTAAATGCCTAAGTTTTGGGGCAAAAGGCCCAAATTTTGTGTAAAGAAATGTAAAGTCTCAACATTTTGTGGTTGCGGAGTGCGAATATGTGTAAAGTTAAAAGGGTTTTCTGCCCTTAGTCTAGATAATTTGTGTCATTTTGGAGATCTACCCATGTTCCGTGAACCATGGGATTGTATAAAAAGGGAAGTCTTATAAGATCTAACAAGATAGTAGAGGAAGTAAGTTGGAATTAATGAGTCATTGGTAAGTTTGGGAGAGCTAAGAGTGAAAGTCTTAGCATAGGAAGAAGCTCTACAGCTGAGTGCACAAAGGCCTAGGGTGGAAGTCTACAGCTGAGTGCGCAGACCCCTGCAACTGTGTGCACAGGGCAAATAGAGTCTGTACTGGGAACTTGAATCATAAATAAAGAAAAGTAGTATGGAATCATTGTGTTTTCTATTTCTGATTATTGCATTTGATTATAATATGTTAAGTTCTAGGTTTACATTATAATCTTAAATTGATGCGTGAATGTATCTGTTTCTATCTGTTATTCAAACGTATGTAGTAATATATGTTTACGCGAGGGTAATATTAATTGCATGATAAAGTTGGCTAACCACTAAGATAATTAAGGAAACGAGACAGTAATATAGTTATAGAGGTGCGTAAGTGCCCAAATCATTGTTTAGAGTTGCGCGAAGGAGAGTCAAATACCTTCGCGTAGGTTCCGAAAGACAGAAGAGGAAATACATCGATAAGCCCTAAAGACTTATCGATATGGACAAAGGCAGGGATTAAGGTAGAAAATTGACATCACAACCATCTCAGGGTGCAGAAACTTGGTTCCTGCATCCCCCCATACTGCTTCGAGTGAGACTTCAGTCCACGCTCCGCTGATTGATGTTGAAAGGGCCAGTAGTGTAGGGATTTGCTTGGCTGCTTAACATTGAACCTGGGTTAGGGCCCATTAAGCTAACAACAATCCATTTCAATGACCATTCACCACTCAACTTTCCAATGGAATGTTATACATTTAATCTATAATTCATGGAAGCACCATTGCGGCAACTCAGTTTACAATACTGCTCTACAGATCACTGTCAGAATTTCATACAATGTATCTTTATTATTAGGACTCATCAATCAAGATTTCCAATGGTGCATTATAAATCTAAACCATCATTAATGGAAGCACCATTTCTTCAACTCAGTTTACAATACTAATCTATAGGTCACTGCAAACATTTCTCTCACCACGAATCTTTAGTTAGGGATAAACACTATTTCATAAACTCTCTCCTTTTAAAGTTCTATTTCTTGTCACCTATGTTTACCTTAAAGTTTTTTGTTTCCTTTTTTCTCTGCACTGCATCAACATCTATTATTCTACAATAATTGCTTGTTTAATGGTTTTCTATCATGCATGAGGAAATAATGTTTCTCTTGTGAGGGTAAGAATGCAAGTGACAACGATGGATCATCTACAAAACTCTTCCTCTAATGAGGAGTTCAATCTGGTACTTTTTTAAGAGCATAATGATATAAAAGCTGAAGAACATATGATGTAGATATTGAAGGTGGTGCTTCTGCATATATTATAGTGCAAGGTGAAAGTTTAACCAAGAATATTAGTGTTAGCAGAGGCCAAAATAAAGAGGATATGCTGAAGGAAATTGATGATGTTGACTTAAATAGATGCTTAATAAGAGTTGTAGTGAGAAAATATGGAACTCACCAACATCAATACATTATTGGCTAAATACCTCATACAAGGAAGAAGAAGAAAGGGGTTATTACAATGTTAAATGAACAAAAGGAGGAAATAGTTGATTGTTGTAAGGAGATACTCGAAATTGGCCATGGCCTAGAGTTGATACAACTTAAGGCTAACGTTGCTCCACTTTGAATCCATTCAAAGATGGATTTTAGGGAAATCAGGGTGTGTAGGAGTTAAGAAAATATATCAAGATCTAGCATTATGAACAATGGAAATCCTAAATAGAGACAAAGCAATGGATTTACACCCTACAATTCTTACCAAGTTCTATTAGACTCTATCTAAGGCATACAAAGATCATTCATACAATTTACAAAATATATATGCAATTGTGATGAGTTTCCTTTCCATGTTGGAAGGAATTGTGGCATGTGGATAAATTCCAAGAGAATGAGTGAAAATGTGCCAAAGTGTTTCCTAACAACAACATGGATAACTATATTTTGTTGTGCAATTATAAATGGTTTCTATATTTGTTTTAGGGAAATAAAAATATGAAGAACCATGTCAAGAATTGTGAGCAAGGAATATTCGTGGTTGCACATCCTAATGCATGGATGACTAAATAATTGTTTATGATTTCGATATACCATTTTGTCAAATTTTACGTAGATGTGTCTATCTTACAAACATATACTTGTTAATTTTTTATGGCCATCACAACTACATAGTTTTGCAAACCACAGAGGAAAACACGATAGGCATACATAGTGTTGGCACTGGTTAGACATTACTCATTAGTTGCAACCCATGGAGAGAGGTAAAAAGGTTTGAAATAGTTGAAATTGCTAGCATATCTATTGAAAGGACCTTCAAACCCTCTAATATTAATGTGGAATGTAGGTGCAATGGAATTTGGCTAGTCAATTATGATGCTCTTACCAATGATGAGGCTTGTAGCCAAGTTTTTGAAATACCAGGTGATAAAGATGCAAAAGTTGTTATAAACATATTGAGTCTACCTCAAGGATGTTATCATCTATTAGGTGATGACTATGAACATGTAAATGCTACTTAAGAATATGATGGAGCAATTCAAGAAAAAATAGTAGTTGTTGATGACAAAAACCATGTACAAATTTTATAAATGCTAATAAAAATGAATTTGTTGAAATGAATATGATTGAAGGTGGTCGAGTGATGGGAAGCATTAATGAGCAATTTTCATTTCCAAGCCAAGTGACCCTACATGAGTGGTTAGCAGAAGCCATGATGAATATGAATTGAAATGATCTTTACAAAAACTAATGAATAAATCCATAACATCCTTCATTCGTGTTGGGCCATAAGGTGTTCAGGTGGTGGGGACTAGAGTTACATAAATATTTTATTGTTGGTCTATTAAACTCCATCATTCAAGGTAGGAACCATTTGTTGGTTGGGTAAGATAAAACTATTTAGGTAAGAGAAAGGAAGGTCGGTAAGTAAGGGGGCCCTGTTTCATTTTCCTACTTGCATAAAGCCTACTTGAAAGGGAGGGACTTTAACACAATGACTCAAAAAAAAAGATTTCATTGTAAGACCATAGGTAAGGTTCATGGGTATGTGATTCCCTTGATTCAACACTTCATGACATTGTAGAATTACTTTCATAACTTATATATTTCTTGAAGAACAAAGTGTAATGACCAAATATCATATGGAAGGATGAACTACCTGAAGGTCGATGGCTTAAAAAATACCTGGAGAGCGAATTAAAGTGTTTATAAATTTCCCTTGAAAATATAACAACTTATCCTTACAATGAGGCTACAAATTTGTAGAAGAAAGAAAGTCCTATGTCACAGTTAGGCTGGCATTTGAGAAATTGGTTTGATATGGAATCAACAAGGTAGTGATGGAAACACTCAAGGAAAAAAAAGTTGGGAGAAAAGTAAAACAAAATTTGTACAAACATTAAACTCTCATAGCTTGACAAAAGTGGTAGAGAAAAGATTAATATTTCCTACCTTGACAAAACTGGTGGTCAATATCAACACATACAAGAACTTTGTTGTGGAATATTATCAAAACTAATAGAAGGATATGAAAGGGTGTACAGAAAGAACCTTGACAAACATGACCACTAAAACTTGCAACATTGTTTGTAGGAAGAGAAAATTATGTTTATTTTTTCCAAACATGTATGTTAGTATATTACAGTCTAATGAATATGTTTTCCTATTATCATATATGGTTTCATACTTTAACAAAACATTCGCCAAGACTTCACAATGTTTTATTATTCAGATAAATATTTGCCAAGATCTTACAATATTTTATAATTCAGTGAAAGATTTGCCATGACTTGACAAGATAATATAATATGGTGAGATATTCGCCAAAAAAAATATATATACATATTATATTATTGATAAAATTCCCACCCAATTTTCCTATGTATTATGGGGATTCACCCATTTATTATACATATAAATTTACGGTCGTTCTTAAAATTTTCCCTGGGAATTATTTGGTCTTGTCTATTTACGATTCCATTTTTTTATTTTTTATTTTAAGAGTCCAACGAAGGTGAAACTCGACTCCTTTTTCATGTTTAGAGAGTTTGAAAAAGAGGTGAAAAAGAAAACTCCAAAGGTCCCTTTTCATAAATAGTCTCTTGAGTTCGAAAAGGCATAAAATGATACTCAGGATAACCTCTTATCCATGTTTGACTAAAGTATTCTTCTTTTCGCAAATTTTCTATCCCATTCTGAAAAAGGGTTAAACTTATATTGAGTAGACGTCTTTTCATTTACTTTCGCGATTTCGAAAAGACAAGTGCTCAAAAATATTTTCATATTTAGGTAGTCTAAGAAGAGTTCAAAGAGGACTCCCCCTAGAGGAATGAGTGGTATGAATTGTAGAAATGGGTTTAAGTCATGATGGAACTTCGTAAAACATGTTGAGGTCAATAGTTTGGCTAATAAGACCACTTATCACAGTGGTTCCTCAGGAAATGATAAAAACCAAGTGAAAGTGAACAATCGGCCAAGTAGATGGTGACGATGGAATGTGAAAACCAAGGCTCATATGGTATAAAAGGGTTGATGAAAATGGAAGTCACATGGGATAGGATGAGAATGGTCTCATTTTTACAAAATCTTGAAACATGGGAAACTACGATTGAAATTGGTTTCATTTTTCCAACATCTTGAAACAAGAAAAAGTTTGCTTGAAAGAAGTTTGCCTGCCCCCATCATAATGACTCAATTCTAGGCACATGCCCCCCAAGATTCATTTCATTCACCTATGTAGACTATTGGTTGCTAATAGGTGGATGGAATGAAGGCTCATTTACAAGATCAATCGAAAGAATCGATTGGGAATTTATGAGATATAATCAAAGACTCAAATTGGAAGGGGATCCATTTCATTTTTTAACGAGATTGACAAAAGAAAAGAACTATGCTCATGGACCTTGTTTCAATTTTTAATGAGCATGACACAAGAAAAGGAACTCTTCTCTGGGATCTCTGGTTATATTAATCATGGCTCCCGAGGGACCATGGATTCAAAAAATATCTCTTGAGATGGGAGTACAATTTTCTAGAAGGGATACATATAAAAGAATCCAATGCAAATATTAGGCACCAATGCTCCCAATACATGATGCACTACATCACCTACTAGATCATCTATGGACGTGGGCATGGAAAAAATTTCCACATAATTACTCTGTGGTGGGGGAGATACCAATTTCATATCAAGACCATTTAGGGAAGCTGGTTGATCACGAGTCAAATCAAGACCAATTAATGAAAGCTAGTCAATGGTTACGATTCTTCATGTCAGAAACACATCACATGAAAGAGTGACAACACAAGATATCCTATGTCATAAAAATAGTCACGCCCAAGGAGTAAATTAAAATCCAAAGGGCCTGAGGCTACCATCACATTGATATAGATAATATTTCCTACCGAAGTAATAGGAAACTAAGGAATAACCCTTAAAGGTTGACTGATCCTTTATTAAAAGTCAATAGATTCTGGGTAACGTGCACAAGCTGCGAAGAACCTAAATCTTGGAAAGTAGTTGAGGACAAATACTAACAGATAAGAGTTGTATATAACTATGTTAGATACAATTATATTATAAGCATGTACTATGATTTGGAAGGGCATGTAAGGAGGAAGATGATATCCCACCAGTGAACTCCAATCAAGGGAAGTGGCCACACTACTTGGAGGGTGTTATCAGGAAATCTAGTGTCTATGTAGAGCTGCTAGTCCCACTAAGGCTGGTAGCTACCTTAGAAACAAACAAACTAAAAATACTTTCATTTTCCTTTATGAGAAATAGATAAGAGGGGAATAAAGGAGACCAACCTCTGTCTTGTGCTTGGTTCCTTGCTTGATTCCTCTCCCTTCTGATAGATCTTTGTCACTCGCTTCCTCATCTACCCAGCTTCAAACATCACCTGTAGAATCAAAGAAGCATAACACTATCCAAGAACATAGATCTATTATCATAAACAATATAGGACCAGATATATATTGACCACACAAATGCATATATCATCAATCATACAAGAATGTGGAGGAAAACTTGAATAACTTTATTGATAATCAAGAAATAACAAAGAGGATTACAACCAATTGTTCTGACCCAGTGTCATCCTCTCAGCAAGAAAGTCCTTCTTCACCTCATGAAAAGCTTAGATCACCCAACACTATGATGTTACACCAAGAAACCAGCAGCACTTCCTTACAAGATACAAAATTCCAGCCCCTGGATCTCTGGGATGAGGGATCCATATATAGATGTTTGCAAGGGGGGTGAGTCAGCTTTTGAGATTTGATTAGTGTCCTCTCTCTGGTAGTTCTTTAATCCACTTGGAGATTCATGATCTCTTACTCATCCCTGGGCGAATGTAGAGAGGCAAGTGTCACAGGAGAAGTTCCTGGAAGATTCCATGATCCTCCACCTTGCAGATTAACCCTGCCATTTGTCCACTCTCGCCCATCGCACCCCATAGAAGGGATTTTCAAGATGCATCGCACCTCCTGTGTGTATTTGGGTGGGATGCAGCACACTTTGACCATGGAGCAGGTGAGATGGTCCAGTTTTGACCAGTTCTGAGCAGTTTTTCATGGAGAACTTCTGGGAGAAGATGTAATCAGTTGACCTTGTTCTTTTAGAGGTTGGAACAACACTTTTAGGGACTTAAGAGCCCTTGGTTTATGGACATTTATGATTCGGGTTGCAGTGCCCAAAAATGTCTATAACAGTTGCCCCCTAAAGCATGAGGTCGTTAATCTGTTGATGTCGGGTGAAATGCTTTATCATGAGGATCTGATGTTTTTTCAAGTTGGAGGGCGACCTGTAAGAAGATACAATACAATACATTATCTTCATAATATTTCCATGATCTAGCTGAGGCAGGCATTCCCATGCTCATCTTTATAAATTCATTTTCATGTACATAAGATAGACAATCGTCTTAGTGTAGACTGATGATTCTGGTAGAGCCATCATCCCTTAGGTTGGATGATTATCTATGCAGTAATGATGTACATTTGATGTCTTTATTTTCCTGAGTATATATCGCAGCCTGGATGGATGAAACTAGATCCGGGGTCTTCAATCTCGTTCGATCTTCACTCAAAGTACAAGTCGATCCATGTGAGAGATGTCCTGGAGTCGAACATGGAAAGACATCGCCTGATTACCAGCCAATGATGTAAGCTGTTAACAGGCGCAAGAGGAATCACCGATAATGATGATGACCCTCAAGGTACTACAGTACAATTCGCGTGGTGTGAATAAGGGACTTGGCATTGAACACCACGCAAAATCTTTTGGTCAAAGGCCATTGATGTAAACCTATCGCCGGAAGTGACAAACTTGCCATTGAGGCATGCAAGCTTCAAAGTACTAAAAGGGTTGTTCCTAGATCGACTTCTTGGATAATGAGCTGATGTCAACAAGAAGCGATATGTTATAGGAGGGCCTTAGTGAATCCCACATCAATGACACGAAATGGAGCAAATGATTTTAATGGAGGTGAAATCGATCTGGTGATATAAGGTTCAGGGTGGCGGTCATGAAAGAATGGAGCGTAAATGTATTGCAGTGGGTGAGACACAGGTGAATTCTCTGAGCGACTTCTCTTGAACATATCGGTGAAACTGACATGATGGATCGGTAACATTAACCCCAAATATGGATGGTGTGATGGAGCCATGGTGATGTGACCAGTGAATGGAACAACCCAACCCGACTTGGATGCGGAGTGAAAGTTTCATGTTCAAGAGCGACTTGATACCGATAAAGTTTCTTCAAGTTTTCTTCCCAATTTTTCCTGAGTCATTGTTGACCAGTACCTCTTTATTTTTGTCAAGCTTGAGGAGGATAACATATGCTTGCTCTATAATTTTCCCTTTGGGCAAACCCATTGCTATGTTTTAACGAGCCTAGCAATAGTGAAACGCGTTCTTGTATGTGTGGAAAAGTTTGTCGCTATTCAGTTTTAATGAGTTTAACTACAAGGATAACTCGGTCTTTTTCAATTTTAGAGAGTCTGAAAAAGGGATGTAAAGAAAACTCCAATAATCCTTTTTCATCATATAATCCCTTGAGTCCGAAAAAGTATAAAAAAAATACAAAAGGGATGAATTTTCGGTACCTTTAACGAGCCGAACAAAACAAGCGCTCGTTCTTTTTGTGTAATAATCCCTAAAGTCCAAAAAGATTAAAATCTAAAGGAGGGATAGCACTTTCGGTACCTTTAATGAGTTGGAGAGGCCAATTTCTCGACAATCTTTTCTTATTTTACAGGTCAGTTGAAAAGAGCTTAAAGGAGACTCGTTTTTTGGGGAACAAGTGATAAATTAGGGTAGCAGCGGATTCCAGGTAAGGTTTGGAATTTTCCAATCATGGCAGTGTCACAAGGATGGCTAACAGGATCACTCTTCGTAGCTGTTCCTCAAAAAGGGTAAACAATAAAATGGAGGTGAATGATCGGCCAATACAGAGTGGAGGTGATGATGAGAACACGACCAAGGCTTCAAAGGCTGATGATAATACATTCACGATGGTTATTTACCGGAAATTGGTTCATTTTTTAATGAGATTAAACTCTGGGGGAACATTTTCTCATTGCTTATGTTTATTTTTTAACGAGCTTGAATTCCGCGTTAAAACTGCTTGAAATAATGGTCATTGATTGTCTTGATTTTACCATTGACAACTTTGTTCTTTAAAAGGTTGTATTGCCTACTCAATTGCTTCATCAAACTAGTTAGAAAGGAACAATACATTTTTGAAAAATGAGTGAAAACACTAATATTTTACTTGAATTACGTGAAAAGTAATTTAAAAGTGCTTTTTACCTCTCATTTTACCATTTCATTTGAACTTTGGTTTGTCGGAGCTTTGGAGGTGCTTTCCCCCTTCATTTTCACCAGGTGATTCCAGGAGATTCTTTAGACGATTCTCAGCGTCGTCTAGACCAGGTAGGAGCTAAACCTGAGCTCTTTAATTTCATCCTTTCCTTTTTGCATTCTGAGCATGTTTTCTTGTTTTTCTGAGCCTCTAGGGTTTGAGAAACTCGTCCTGGATCCATCACACCTCTTCTACATCGAAAGGTGCGATGCATGCTGGCTTGGCCATTGGCCAGTCAGCATGCATCCCACCTAGAACACTGCTGGGGGTGTGATGGGCGTAAAGAGGGCCATTTATGCACAGTTTTTCATGGAAATTTTTGCCTGTTTTTCACCAAATCAGGATCTTGACTCTTCTCTTGTTTGTTTTAGAGATTCATTGGAGAAAAATGCCTGTTACATGGTGAGAACGTGAGCATGAAGAAGAGGACATGCTTGCTTTACATGATCTGGTTACGGTAAATGCACTGCGGAACTGTGGCATGTTCAAGTTTTTCCGCATCTCTTGCATGAGGCAACAAATCAACCTGTTGCAATATTTTCTCGATGCATGGGATCCTACCACCCAGGTGTTCTAGATTAGGGGCAAATCTATCCCCTTGACTATCGTGGACATCTATTTTTTGACCGGCTTATCGAGGCGGGGTGCCCCTATCTCATTATTAGGTTTGGCCCGTGGGGGTGAATCTGTGAGAGACTACATTCGTAGGTATTGTAGAGAGGGATCTCAGCCGAGTAAGGATGGCAAGATCATTATCTGAGATGTCACTGATAGGTCCCTGAGGACCATTCTGTTCACTTTTGCTAGACTGGCTGGTAGTGCGGCACTTCACGTGGCCAACAGGTCTTATATGCAGTATGCCTTGGAATGCCTTGAACCAAAGGTGTTCAACTGGTGTGATGCAGTACTCTCTGTGATGAAAGAACAAATGACCAGGGTGAAAAATGGAAGATTGAAGAACTTTGGATATGGTTCTATCTTGATAGCTTTCGCCTTGGAAAAGATCCCGCTGATGCAGCCGCAGTATGTTTCACTTGGTTTACCTCCACCAACTGAGCCACGGATGCAGAGATGGGTCAACCTTATAGCCAGACATGCTGGTCAGTCCCAGATTTCCTTTTCTGATACCTTTTTCGAGTGGTTCAACTGTTAGGAGATGGTTTTTTCCGAGTATCCATATGCCGGTATGGATTTCCGGGGAGACCCGGATTTGGTACTGCCTGCTGGCGAGCAGTGGGGTGTCATCGGTAAATCTTCTGACCATATCTCTATTTATCATTTCTCTTTATAATGTTCTTGTGCTTTCTTCTATCAGGACTAATCAAAACTCATGTGCTCATGTAGATGTTGGACTAGTTCAACCAGTAGTACGCCTGAGAGTGCCAGCTGCCGCTCCAGCAGGAGAGGGTGCAGGAAGGGCTATCCTTCGCGACCTTGATGTGGTCAAGACTCTTTCAGCATTGCAGGATCAGGTCGAGGGCCTTACTCTTGGTATTCCAGACGTGAGGACCGACGAGCTGCCCCTGAGGTTGTGGCGACATACTACTGGTGTGCCGAGTCGGTAGACTAGGCTTTTACGCATGATTACACAGGCGGTGACGTTATCACCAACATCATTAGACTAGGGTGCCCCCTAGCATTTTTCGTTTTGGGTCATTTGACCAATTTTGTCTTGGTTATAGAACATTATGTGTATACCATAAATAGTTATATATATATATTTTTTATTTTTGGAGTTTTATTTTGGTTAAGTTACATGATCCTAATGCAAATACTGATGAAATTCTTCTTTTTATAAATGTTGAAAATGTCTATCTAACACATAATTTGCCAATGTGTTTAAGTTTCTGGAAATATGTTGATATTGAATAAAATCAAATTGTCTTTCCAAAATATTGACCCTTAGGAACATACGATAGATAGTTGGATTTCGAACGGAGTAGATACCAGTGAGTTGTAGTATGACGAGCTGTGAGTCTAGCCTAACGGCAAGTCGGCTTATGCCATGTGTGATGGCATCAGAGAGAAGTTCTATCAACGTGCTATATTCAGCGATGTTATTTTTTGACAGACCAATACATACCCCTCTGAAACTTACTAACTCGCCGCTTGGATCAAAAATGGCCCAGGCCGCAGAAGACATGTTCCGCAAACTACGACTCGCTCCGTCGGCATATCCAACGAAAGATTCCAATGGGTCTGACATCTGCGACAAATGTAAAAAGTGGATTACTTGACCAAAACAATTACTCTTAGCGAAAAAAAAATGTAACAAAAGCATATAGGTTACCACACTGAATCATGCGTAGTAACGCTTAAGGTACAACCTGTTACGGGGTTGTGCCAGTGGAATCCCGTCATAATCCATTAACTCGTAGGCTCCTTTTGCTAACACTCACTTAACAATATAGGGGCCCATCCATAAAGACTTGAACTTGCCTGCTCCAAATTTATCGGATTCTTAGTCGTAAAGTAAGATCAAGTCACCTTCAGACAAGACACGGGGTTTGACATTCTTGTTTAACTGCGCCTTGACTCATTTCTTATAGGCTTCGTTAGCCAAAGCGGCATCACGACGGGTTTCATCCAATTTGATTAGTTCCAAGAAACGAGCCTCCTCTTTTGAAGTTACGGGGAGAAGGTCGACTGCGAGTTTGAGGGACGAGATTTCACACTGAACTGGTAAGATTGCTTCTAGGCCATACACCAGTTGAGAAGGTGTAAACCCAGTTGCATTTCTTACCGATGTTTGGTATGCCCACAAGACTGAGTACAGGATCAGGTGCCAACTCCTTTTGTGGACTCCAATCACCCTTTGCAGCATCCACTTCAGGACTTTGCTGATTGCGTCAACTTGTCCATTGGCCTGCGGGTAATATGGAGTAGAGCTGTCGTGGGACAACCCTAATTTGGCAGCCAATTTGACCATCATGTGATTGCAAAAATGCGATCCATGATCTGTGACTATAGCTTGTGGAACACCGAATCTGGCGACTACATGATTGAAAAAGAAAAGGGCAGTTGTTTCACCAGTGTTATCTAATGTAGGCATCGCCTCGGCCCATTTGGTAAAATAGTCTACTGCGACTATGATATACCCATGCCCCCCGGTCGAGGTGGGGTTACATGTCATGAAATCAATGCCCCATTTGGCGAATGGCCCAACAGCAACTATCGGTTGCAGAGGTGCGGGTGGTTTTCTGGTTTTGCTATCGAAAATTTGACATGCATGGAAACTTCTGACTGCGGTTATGCAATCTTTGAACATTGTTGGCCAGAATTATCTTGCTCGTAAATTTTTTTGTGTTGTAGCGTAACCAGATTGATTCCCCCCACACGCGCATGAATGGCAATCATTCAGGACCTTTTCAGCCTCCTTGTGGGTGTGGTAACTCCTCAAAACTGTATCGACACCACGACAGTAAAGTGTATCACCGACGATCATGTAGTCTTTTGATTGGTATCGAATACGTTTTTGTTCTGAGCGAGAGGTATTAGACCTATATTTTTGGGTTTGGAGATAGATTATTATATCTCCATACCACGGATTTCTTGAAGATATCAGAAACAAAGATTCATCCACGATGGTTTCTTCAGATGTTTCATCGTTGGACGACGATGGGAGATCTCATAGTAATTCAGCGAAAACAGGGATTTCTTTGATTTGGATTTTACGAATTCCAGATCAAACTCTTGGAGGATTGCTATCCATTTTGAATATTTTCCCACCAGCAACTGTCGCGACAATATATAAGTCATGGGGTTGCAATCTGACAAAATGGTAGTTTTTCGAAAGAGGACATAGTGTCGAAATCTCTGTCTCGCTTGAACAGCTACGAGAGCCAGCTTTTCAACATAGGAATACTTGCTTTCTGTATCATTTAAGTTCCTACTCAAATAATATATAGGATTTTCAATTCCGTTGTCTTCTTGAACTAAAACCATTGCGATGGTTGTATCCGCTGCAGCCAGATACAGTTTAAAGTCTTTTTGGTAATCAAGAGCGTACATTAATGATGCTTTCATTAGGGATTCTTTTAAAGCATCAAAGGAAGCTTACGCGACCTGATCCCAGACGAAGGGTACTCCTTTTTTCAATAGACGTGTATAACCTTTAGCGAGTTTGGCATAATTTGGAATGAACCTCCTCAGAAAGTTTTCTTTCCCTTGGAGTTTCTGAATCTGAAGCAAATTTGAAGGTGGAGGCAAATTTATGATTGCCTGAACCTTACATGGGTTGAGACGAATCCCGTCCTTTGAGACTACAAAGCCAAGTAAACGACCAGAACTGACACATAACACACATTTGTGTGGATTGAGTCGTATCTTGTAGTGTCAGCAACGTAGAAATATCGCTCTCAAATGATGCGGATGATCGGTCCACTTTCGCGAATGAGCCAGAAGGTCATCGAGATATGGTTGAACGATGTTTTTGATGTCATGGAACGCATAATTCATTGCCCTCTGAAATGTCACCCTTGCGTTCTTTAAACCAAACGGTAATTTGTTATGAAAATGTGCCCCATGGACAAATAAATGTAGTCTTTGACTGGTCCTGTGGGCGGATATTTATTTGATTATACCCGGAGAATCCATCCATAAATGAAAAGATTTCACATCCAGCGCGTTCATCAATTATCTGGTCAATAAAGGGTGTGGGGTAGTTGTCTTTCGGACAAGCTTGATTTACATCCCTATAATCGACGCACACTCTAATTGTTCCTTGCTTTTTCATCACGGGAACAATGTTCGATACCCAATCAGTTAGAGGAACCAGGTAAATAAAACCAGCATGGAGAAGTTTCTCAACTTTTTCCTTTATGGCAGCGCTTTCTTGGGGTGCACCTGCCGTAGCCGTTGCCGTACCGGTTTGACATCTGGATACATCTTTATCTCTTGTTCAACTATACTCGAGTCAATGCCTGGAATTTCATCGTATTACCATGCAAAGACATCTCTGAATTCACGAAAAGAGAATTATATATTTCCAGTTCTGAAGGAGAACAACATTTGCCAACATAAATATTCTCTACAACATTCGTCTTGGTCGAGATATTTATGGTGATAGTCTCTTCAATATTGGACAAGTTTCGCTCGGAATCCACCGTGTTTATAGTATTTGATAGGAAATCAAAAACTGAAGGATGATGGAGGTCATCAGGAGTATCTTCTTGACAATCCGGAAGATGGGAACGATGGTGGTAGTCTTCCCATGACGCTCCTTCAATTATCATTGACTGAACAATTCCTTCGTCGGTGTAATGCACTTGCGACCAAAGATCTGAAGGGGTGCCATATTCCTTAGACCTATCTATCCAAATGCTTGATGAGCGTTGATTCAGGTTTGCCTCCCATGCCAAAAACATTGATTGCTACAATATTTCTATTGGGCTTGGAGGCAATACCTGCGGATGATCCATGTTAATATCGTTTTCTGAGAACTTTTGAATCGAAGATATCATATTGCAGGTTCCTACTGTTGCCACTTCTGCCAGATTGATTGGAGGCGGGAGGGCAAAAGTCGCCATTAATATAGGGTCTTTTAGTAGGCCTACTCCGATATTTTGAAGCGAATGGGGGGTTCCATGGATCATCGGAATGCTTCCCGTAACTTGGGAACTATTGGGGAGAAATGTTTGTTGGTCGACGATTGTAATTCCTCCTCGAAAAGGAAATGCAATCTTCCTAAGGTAGGTCGACACAACCGCAGCCACAACATATGTCCATGGTCTTCCCAGTAGGATGTTGTAGTCGAGGTTTCCGTCGATTACTTCGACATCTATTTCTACTGTTTTTCCCCCTAGTTGAACTTGCAAGTTACTTAGAATACCATATGGGGTATATGTTCGTCCATCAAATGCTTTTAATGTCATCGAAGATCATGACAAGGTTGGAGATCCTAAAGTTTTCCAGCAACTCATCGACATAATACATGTAGATGCCCCCTCATCAATAATTATTCTATGAAGAGTTTTGTTAATGGATTTCACTTGAATGAGGAAAGCTAGTTGAGCTGGTAACTGAGGATCATATCCTTTGTGATTAAAGGACACAAGATTAGAATCCTTTGGGTCTATCCCACCTATAGCTGATAATAAAGCCTGCTTTTGGGATGGGCAATTTTGTAGTACTCCAAGTGTCGACATAGCGGATGGCGATTGGGCCAGATCTTCAACTATGTTATAATGTTGTGCTGCTCTGGCACGAGGATTAAATGTCGACTTGTGTATTACTCCCTTTGGCACTTTTATTGTTAGCTCTGGAATGATGGGCGGCGCAACTTCTGTCGAAGTTGTTGTCGAACTACTAGGTTAATATTTATCCTTGTTGTTCGACAGCTGTGGATTCCCGTAATCTTTATTCCTTTTCGATATCAAAGCATCATTTTGCTCTTTAGAAACCGACAACATCAGCATGTGGGACGGGGAAGCATTTTTACTAGCAACCAGATTTGTCCCTGGATTTGGAAACAGATCAGTCAAGACCGCCGAGGTTTTTGAATTCTTGAAGCATTTTCTAAGCTCAGCTTTATATGGACAATCTCTTGTCCAATGATCCTCATCACATATTAAGCATGGACTTTTTGGTTTCCTATCTCCAGGAGGGTTTGCAGAAGAATTTTTAGGTGATGATTCCTCTTGTTTCTTCTTCTTCCCTTTGTTTTTCTTCTTGCCTCCTGGTTGCTTGGTTTCTTTTCCTTTATCAGTCGAGACGACATTTACTTCCGAGTCGAGAAGTTCTTATTTTGCGTTTTGACTGGAAATTTTATGGGCCTTTTTAGATGTAGCCTTTGTCGATTTCATGTCGGTCGTACCAATCACGCCATCGCCGGCATGAGAGTCATTGTTTGATTTAGGAGGAGGAGGGACGCAAAATTCCAGTCTGGGAGCGTCAAGGATTTTATCGTAGAGCGTGCCAGACTAAGTATAAACCAAGTCTAAATATTGCGCACGAGCAATAACTTGCTCTTCAGTGACGACTCCCCCTTTTGCCACATCTTCTGTAATGGAAGGTAATAATGACTTAATAAACCTTTCAGCTAAAAGCTGATAAGGAACATACATTTTTACCATTCTACAACGACGTCGCCACTCATGAATATGATCGGATATGTGAGTGGCCGTTGTTTGCTTGAAATTGGTAAGAAGTTCTATTCTCATTTCGTACCTTATTGGTAACTGAAAATGTGTTAAAAAGGTTGTGGCTAGGGCAATGAAGTTGTAAAACGACGCTCTGGGTAACTCGATATACCATTTTGTTGCCATACCAGTTAACGTCCTTTGAAAAAGGCGAAGCCTAATCGAATCATCGTTTAGGGTGTTTGATGAACACCACAGATGAAATGTCATCACATGATTCGACGGTTCTTCACCCGATTTCCATTAAATTTAGGAATATCTGACGGAAGTTTATGCAGAATCACTGGCCACCGAGGGGTCTAAGCAATTAGATCGTTCATTAGCCAATTTAGATCTGGTAACTCTAAAGTTGCCACGAAGGGTAACTGTTGATTCAGGTTCGGCGAAGCATACCCAGGATAGGATTGAATGGCCTGAGAAGCTGGTCTTTACATACCAGCATAATGCATTTGATGCTGGTAACTTTGGTAAGGTTGATGGGTATAACCATTGTAGAATGGTTGATTTTGACCGTTTTGAATATACGGCTGCCCATTATTTGCAAAGATTTGTTGCTCGGATCCTTGGTATACTTGTTGGAATTGTGGTTGTTGGCATTGCACCATCCATGGTTGTGAAGCCATGTGCTATTGTCCAATACTGGCTGTTTGACCAAGATAAGGGGTAATTGTACCCGTTTGGGCCTGTGTCATTCCACTAGTTGGCCATTGTGGTTGAGTCGCAGGGACAAGAGGTTGTTGCATTACAACCTGAGAAACTAGAGGCTGGCATACAACAGGCAACGCTTTTACTTGCAACACCATCATAATAGCTGGCGTAGTTGGTATACTTGACATAGGTAAACATTGTTGCATCGAATATACAACTCTTGGTTGTTGAGGCAGTATTGGCACCCAACCACTAGATGTAATTCCAGCATAACCTAAATTTTGTTGTGAACTCTCGTATGGTTGTCCTCCCGGAGGAGACAATGAAAGGGTATACTGCCCCCCATACAGCGGTAATCCGGTACTCAAAGGAATTGTTTGTCCTTGAGAACCGGACTGTCCAAATTGACACCCTGAAGGATCAATTTGCTGAGACTCAACATAAGAGTTCCTGGATACTATTCTAGATGAACAAATACTGTCGAAATAGCCCCTAATTGGGCCCCTTCTAGTGATTGACAGCTAGTTGGGACAGATGGTATGCCGACGAACATTGTTGGAGTGACAACAGGAAGTTCTGCCGTCGCTGTGTCGGATGACACAGTCCTAGATGTCGACGGTTGTTCAGACATTTCTAGTCTATCCAAAATATTGGCTAGCAATTCTACAGGAGCTTCCAATGATGGTAGACTAATTTCTAATGAAGAAGGATATAGAGCGATCCTGACTCCAACTCACGATGGATTACTAGATGGAGGATCCTCCACAATCTCTTCTATAGCAATCACACCTGGTGGAAGAGGTAGACCGTCAGGTCCGTAAAATATTTCTGGTGCCGAAGAAGGTATAGAATCTGTAGCGACAAATGTTTGGGGAATAACACCTTCCGAATCAGCTATAGATGGAGTTGGTTCAGTAATACAAGTGTTTACCTTCACACTAGGATCAGTTCTACTGTCCTTTGGTGGCTTCTGAACTTCTTCTGTAAAGGCAGGGATACCATAAATGTTTGGAGTAGCCGGAGTCTTTGATGGTGTTGGAACACTTGTTCTAACTTTACCAGGGGATTTGGAACTGGTTAAATGAGTTCTCTTTGTCTGTAACAGCTTCGAATCTGGAGACAAAGACGGTTGACACGTAAGCCTCCGCGAACGACGGGGTTTCAATTGACTTTCTTCCACGATTGTGGATTACTCGATCAACTAAAAATCAAGGGGAAGTATGTTTCTGAATTAGATGAATTTTAGACGCTTTGACACAACTTGTTTTTTGAATTTTTAAGAGTCGAGAAAAAAGAAAAGATGACTCTAGTCGCCTTCGATTTTTAATGAGCCTGAAGTGACAAGTGCTCAGATGGACCTTTTCCTTTAAGGAGTCTGAAAAGGAACGAAAGAGACTGCTCTGGAAATCTAGACAAAGGGATTACCAAACCAATCGCAAAACTGCAGAATACTTTTTACGGTACGACAGTCAATCTTCCTGAATGCTGTGTTCAGTGCATTGCGATCGATAGGGCGGTAGACATGACTTCCTATGGATAAAGGATAAAGCCTATTGTGGTCTCCCAATATATACTCTACAGTATGTGGGAGCACAAGTTCGTACTAGCACTTATCGTCTCAAAGTGGAGGAATCACCCAACCATCAATGAAAACAATAGTTACCAGGCCTTACGACACCGGAATACGTCTCTAGCCTAGAATTCTAAATGTTGTGCATTAGGTTCCAAAGCATTTTTAGATTTATTAAATTTATTTCACAGTTGATCTTGCTTAAGAAATTTGCCTTTCAGGTTCACCGCGTGATGTAGATGTACAATTCCTAAAATTCAATCTAAGATGATAAACAATTGTTTAATCTTCTTTTTTGCAATGAAAATCCTAGCTACTAAGGAAAGAGAGATGATATTCTTTCAACATAGAGCAGAGAGCACACACTATATGCACTGTCCTAAATCAAACCAAAAAACAGTCTAAATGCAAATGCACATGCATGTCTTTGTTTTCAGCCTTCTTAATGTGTGAATGATAAAAAGAAAGCTAAGTGCAAATCTAAATTATTTTTCAAAGCGACATTACTAACAAGTTTCTTTTCAAGACAAAATGAAGACAATGATGACACTTTGCGATTTGGAATTGAAAACTTGCTTTCGACACTTGAAAAACTACTAATTCAAATCAAATACAAGAGTAACAGTGTAATCGACTATCAAGAATAATCAGATTCTTTTCTATGACTGAAAACAACACTTGCGACACTTTCAAATCAAGAAACGACAGTACAATTATGCTACTTCTTTGTAAAAGATAACTGAAAATGGCTCAAAATACATAAAAACACTTACAATTATTTGCACTATGGAGGCGGAATGATGGCAAGGAAGGGGGTTAAAACAGAGGTGTACTGACTATAGGCAACAAAACTCTTGAATAGAGCTGAAAAGAGTGAACACAGAAACGAAAATCTAGGAGCAGGAAAGGCCTTGTCTGATTAGCGCACCTGTAACACAATGAAAAAGAGATGCAGCGCACCTACTACACTCGGGAAGTGCGATGCATCCAGAATTCACAGAAGAGATAGTGCGCTGGAACAGGGAAGATACTTTAACTGGGTTCCGGGTAACAGTTTGCAGCTCAGTTCAGGGATTTAGGCCGAGCAAGTGGTAATCAGTAAATGAATCATAGGGGTAGATCTAAAGAGGTTACTAGAGCCACCAAAAGGGCAATTAGAGAGCTTGTAAATCAATTGTTCAATTCATAAACAAAACTCGGAGATAGACTGAAGCAACATTGATCTACTTTGCATTTGCATAGAAAATGTAGTTCGAAGGCTAGCTGGCTTAACTTCAAGCTCCGTCTATAAGTTTATAAAGTAAACAAATGTAGATAAACAAACAATCTATTCGATCCCCAGTGGAGTCGCCATTTTGTTATCGGGAAATCTAGTGTCTATGCAGAGCTGCTAGTCCCACTAAGGCTGGTAGCTACCTTAGAAACAAACAAACTAAAACTACTTTCGTTTTCCTTTATGAGAAAAATATAAGAGGGGAATAAAGGATACCAACCTCTATCTTGCACTTGGTTCCTTGCTCGATTCCTCTCCCTTCTGATAGATCTTTGCCACTCGCTTCCTCATCTACCCAGCTTCAAAGAGCACCTATAGAATCAAAGCAGCATAACACTATCCAAGAACATAGATCTATTATCATAAACAATATAGGACTAGATATATATTGACCACACAAATGCATATATCATCAATCATACAAGAATGTGGAGGAAAAATTGAATAGATTTATTGATAATCAAGAAATAACAAAGAGGATTACAACCAATTGTTCTGACCTAGAATCATCCTCTCAGCAAGAAAGCCCTTCTTCACCTCATGAAAAGCTTAGATCACCCAACACTATGATGTTACACCAAGAAACCAACAGCACTTCCTTACAAGATACAAAATTCCAGCCCCTAGATCTCTGGGATGAGGGATCCATATATAGATGTTTGCAAGGGGGGTGAGCCAACTTTTGAGATTTGATTAGTGTCCTCTCTCTGATAGTTCTTTAATCCACTTGGAGATTCATGATCTCTTACTCATCCCTGGGCGAATGTAGAGAGGCAAGTGTCACAGGAGAAGTTCCTGGAAGATTCCATGATCCTCCACCTTGCAGATTGACCCTGCCATTTGTCTACTCTCGCCCATCACACCCCATAGAAGGGATTTTCATGATGCATCACACCTCTTGTGTGTATTTAGGTGGGATGCAGCACACTTTGACCATGGAGCAGGTGATATGGTCCAATTTTGACCAGTTCTGAGTAGTTTTTCATGGAGAACTTCTGGGAGAAGATGTAATCAGTTGACCTTGTTCTTTTAGAGGTTGGAACAACACTTTTAGGGACTTAAGAGCCCTTGGTTTATGGACATTTATGATTGGGGTTGTAGTGCCCAAAAATGTCTATAATAGAGGGGGTGTCGTGGAAATGGGAAAACTGCCCCTTGTGCTATGGGAATGGAAGAACTACTCCCTTGTGCTATGGAAATGGGAGGATTGTCCCCTTGTGCCATGGGAATGTGAAGACTATCCTCATGTGCCATTGGAATGGGAATATTTCCCCTTAGTTCACTGGAACGTTAAGGAACAGGAAGAATGTGAGTAGTATGAGACTCACTCTCTGCGAGATAGGGAGGATAAATCGATGGTGGAATGTTTGTTTGGGAATGAAATCATGGGATTCATGTTTAGAGAGAGTGGGAATTATTAGATATGGATTCTTATCAATCACTTCATGAACTTGTGGAGAGTTATCAGAAAGCTTCCGGTAACCAGTTGGGAGTCATAGCTGAGAAGATGTAAGGTTTTCCAACACTTTTGAGGCTTCATCCATATAAGGATAAAGGTGAATAGTATGATTACCTTCACACAACCTATAAGGGAACTTAACTTTTCCCTTATTTCCGTGGACCTTATGATCACTAGTAGATGGTTTGTCACCATCATGATCTCTAGAAGCTAAAGATAAAGGCTGATGTGAGTCTGTGGACCACACTTATAATACATTGGGAATACCAGGACAATATATAAGAATGTGATCACACTAACATAAATTCCAAGGGAATTTAAATTTGTGGGACTGATTGGAAGATTTTTCATAATAATTTCATTGGTAACAATGGATTCTTGGTCCCCCCCTTGGTTATTTTGCTTCTTCTTCTTCTTCTTTTTCTTTTTCTTATTAGCTTCGTCATTATTAGAATAAATACTTTCACCAGGCGAGAAGGAAGAAGTGGATGGAGAACTGAAAAAGGGTCAAGTTTAGGATCAACTTGCTGTTGATGTTGTTCAAGTGGAGGAATACTTGGTTGAGAATAAGTTTGGACATTCAAAACTAAGGAGGTCGAAAATAACCAAACTGGTAAACGAATGGTAAATCTAGGAAGGGAAAATGTTACCATATAAGTAGCACCAATATTTCCAAAAGAAGGAAAAGGACTAGGATTCCTGTAAGAGGGGTTTCCTTGATGGATAGACTTAGGAACTATTTCCATTAGTCTCAACCTAAGAGACACTAAGGAGTTGTTCAATGGTGATGATGTTTTTTGTGGTGAATTAATTGATTTTATAAATTAGAGACACAAAATAAAACATATGGGTAACCAGGAAGATAAGTATTATCAAGTCACTGTGGATTATAATATGCCACCTTGGTAAACCAAGGATTTATGTATGTGCATTAAATTCCCCAAACGTTGTGTTTGGTGTATCATAGTGGACAAGGCAACCGACTCAGTCACCTAAGGTAGGATAGAAACCTATATGGGGACTTCCAAAATATACCCGAAGGTACGTGAAAGTGTAGTTTGTAGTAGTGTTGTCTAATGCATAACCATTCGATGAGAGCGTTGCCATATACTTATCACATGTGGAGTGCCAATCAATACAATCAAAAGTACATGGAGAACGCTCCAATACACTTATGTACATGGAACATTATATGAACACCAGAATGAAACGTTGGCAAAAGATGACATCTCCTACGCTTAAAGATGTTGAAATACGTCTCTAGCCTAGACCTCTATGTATGTCATTAAGTTTCAAATTCTCCTTACGTTAATTGATTGAATTTTAGAGTTTATCTTCAATTATGTTTCTATTTCAAGGCTCAAAACTCGATGTCATTTGAACACACCTATGATGCAACTGATATGACAAAAATTACACTTTTCATTTTCCTTTTAACAATAAAAGGCCTAACTAAGTAGGGTAATAATAAATTAATCAACATTCAACAAACAAGTGATGCAACAATTGATCTTTTCAACTTGACTATTCCAATCAAAATCAAAGCCCTCTATGCAATGAAAATAATTGTTTTTTCTTTTCTTTTCTTTTCTTTTAATTTTTCAAATGCAAAGAAACATATGAATGCAACTTGATCATCGACGAAAAGAAACCACATAGACTTTAACTATAATGTAAAAGTTACTTTTTTAATTCAACTATCAATCTATGCATATAAAGCCTAATTGCCAAGAAGAAAGAAAGAATGAAACAAAATCTTATCAGAAAGGTGATGGAAATCAAAGATGACTAACACTCATACATAATTTCACAAAAGATTTTGACTTTACAGAGACATGGACACACACAGAGACACAATGAAAACTTGTTGGACCAATGAAAATCAAAGAGCAAGGCAGAGAAATGCAATTTTTTGCATCTTACGGGGATAAACACAGGTGCATAATAGGTACCCATTCTCTACAGCACATGTATAGAGAAGGAGAGGGTGCAATGAAGTGCTTTGTCTGAGGACCAGGGAATGTGCTGGGCAATTTCCATCAAAATACAACACTAGAAACAAAAGTAAGATCAACAAGAGTTTTCCTAGTGTAAATCAAGGTCTAAGTGACGATATGAAGGTTGGTTCAAGAGGTGAAACAAGTTTTAAGGTAATGGAAACCACTAAGGGAATGAAATGATATTGGTATGGTCGCCAATTTGTTATGCAGAATTTAGGATTGCAGACAAAGGTGAATTCCCTAGACTAGTGGACTCGTTTAGAACAACATAAAGAAAATAATATATAATTTTCCTTAGAGAAGTTAGAGAATGGGAAATAGGCCTACACTAAATATGCATCAAGCTTGTCGGTCCTCCTCACTTGTGAGCTCCAATTGTAGCTCCAAGTACTATAACTAGAACTTTCACAGATGACTGAAACAAGCAAATGATATACAACAACCAAGTAGGATAATCTAACATCTCTATTCTATGAATCAACAAGGAATTTAAATACATGAGTGTAAACATAATACAACACATATAGGAAAACAATACACTCTTTCTATTAATAGAAATAGGAGACAGTTTACAACCATAAATAGGATCTGACTTTGTAGATGTCTCACCAAGTTGACCTGTCCTTCCTTGTCACAAAGCACACCTCAAGATGAACCCTAATGCATGAATATGATGATTCCTTTAGGTTCAAGGCAACAAGCTAGGGGCACTATCAATCTCAAAAAGCCAACACTGATGTTATGGATACCAGTAAATTTATAGGAGAGGGATGGTAGTTTAGGATTTACCATAATGAGCTCGAGATCCACATACGATGGGAGGATGAGCTTAATGTTTAAGAGGTGAAGTATCCAAGGTAGGATCAGATAGGGCTTGAGCTTCTTATCTAATGTAAATGGTCAAAATAACCCCTGGAATCTTCTGGAAGAGGAAGCTTGAAAAATATTTTTAATTTCCTCGAATTTCTAGAATCAGTCCACCCCCATCAAGGAGCAACTAGTGTTCACTAACATTGGTGTATAAAGGAGAAACCAATGTTGACTACAGGTAGCTAAATGGTCAGGGTGTGTTGGGGCTTAAAACATTGATTTTGTGAAGTGAGACCAAAAAACTCAAAAATTTTGGAAAGGTCATGCTTAGGCATTTGTGTAGGGATGCTGAAAACATGTTCACGAATGTGGATTGATCCCATTTGCAGGCCTATTGACTAGATGTGACAAAATGGTTTATAACACTATCTATCATGCTAATAATTTGATCATCCTCCTGGAATTATTCTATGAAAAAAGATGTGATGAGGATCATAATGTCAGTTCTTCCCTTTAGTGAAATTTAGCTTTCCTAGCCTATATTATACCTCATGTAAAGCTCATCTGGTATTTACAATAAAAGGTCCTAATTCATTTTTAAACTTGAAGGAACGCGCCTCAAGTATAATAAAAAGAAAAACTTCATCAACATTGGGACCCTATCTAATGTATTCTAATGCAAAAATCCTAATAGGAAAAAACACAAATGACTGATAAGGATGAATATCTCCTCCATACAATTTGTTAAGAGTGTGGTCTTTAAAGAAATACCAATCCCCATGTTTTGAATCAGGAGTGAGTTGTAAGATATTTTCTTATTCTAGAAAAATTCTCAACGGGTCCTAATCATTCAATATGGTGGAGGAAATAGACATGAAGGTGGTGAGATATTGGGAAAACCCTAGTTTGTGGTCTAGTTTTTCATGATACTAGTCCAACACATAACATATTGTGGTAGAACCGGTGAATTCTAGATATTTAGGTTGAACTTAGAAAATTTGCTTCCATGTCGATATAGAAGCAAATATACAAGACAGGAAGGAAACTTGTAGCATCTAGTATTCTGGAAATTTAATACTTGGAAATTTGTTGTTTGTGCAAGGTAAGAAGATATATCCAACTTAGCACTATATTAAACCACAGAGTAGAAATGAAAAAGAGCACTTCTCCTACTCTACTGGTTTCATCCTCCCTTAAAATCCAAGAAATTCCTACTAGTACTCCTTGAGTTGTTTCAAAGAAGATAGACAATGGATATGGGGTAGTCTGCTATGGAATTATAACTTTCGAGAGTAGGATTATTTTTGTAGATTCTCCTTGTTGTCTAAGGATAATCGCCTATATATTTGTATTAGAGCTTTCGTAAAGGTATGGAGACTATCAACAATTGGAAACTAGAGTATATTATGGATTTCTTCTAGGGTAATATGAAAAATTATATGACCCTCCTTTGGAAGTATAGAGATATTGGAGGGCATGTATGAAAAACTACTGTAGGTAATGAATAGAGGGAAATCATCAGTCTAAGGTAAAATGGTAGAGAATAAACCTGACCCAACTATATGGAATAAATAATTCGATTGAGAGTAACCCTACCCATTTGAGTAACAAGTCTCCTTGCTGGAATTCCTTATCCTTTCTTGTTCTATCAAATAGCAACTTCTTCTTCTTGTGATATTCTGTCAAGTTTTTCTTTACTTTCTCCCGATCCTCCTCCAGTTCTATGAACTGATTTATCCCTCTGGTAATAGAATTAGGTTCCTCTTTTGCATCCTGGAACAATTTGGATATAGGTAGAGCTAATTTGATGGGATACACTGCTGGTATACCATAAACCAACTCAAAAGGATACTTTCATGTTGAGATTTTAATGGTCACAATATTTTCCCACAATGCATATTTGAGTTAGGTGTCCTAATTATTTTTATTACCAGCATGGATCTTCTTAATTATTCTAACCAAACTTTTGTTGGAAGACTCGACTAAGCCATTGCCTTTAGTATGATAGGTAGTAGAATGAATGAGGAAAGTATTGTACATTTGGAAGAAGTTGATCATGTTAATGGGTTTGAAAGCCTTTACATTATTTGTAATCAACTTCCTTGGACATCCAAATCTTGCCAGAATATTTTCTTCTAAGAATTTAATGACCACACTATTAGTAGCTGATCTCATTGCGACTTCCTCTACCCATTTAGAAAAATAATGAATGTCAGTTAAGATTCAATTGTGTTTCCCACTTAATGTTGGATGAACTTCACCAATAAAATCGAACCCCCATCGAAATAAAGTAGCTTCAACTAAAAAATGAATCGAGGGTAATGGAGGTATTTTTTTCTTATCAACAGAGATTTAACATTTAGTATATTCTCTTACTTTAGAATTTACTTCAAAGAACAATCTGGGCCAGTAAAATTCTTCTCTTCATATTTTACATGTTGATGCCCTCCAAGGATGATTTCGACCACAGAGTCCAGCATGAAATTCCTCTATAATGTTTTTAGTCCCTTCCTTTGTTAAATGTAACAGTAGGACTCCACCAGGGTCCTTCTAATACAAATTGGCATCTGGGATACAAAATTTTATTTTCTACAACTTCAAAGATACATATCTAGATTTGTCCATGCAAAGAGGGAAATCAAGGCATAAAAAATGAAAAACATTATTTTTATACCACTTCAAACATAAATACTTGCACTTAATTTCAAAGGGGTTTTTTGTGTTTTCTCTTCTTTTTCTAAAGTCTTAGGTTGTTTTTCTTCATTCCCTTTAGTTGTTTCTAGATTTGTTGACAACAATTTTATCCCCATCACCTTACAATTTGAGTTTGTAAGGATATTGGAAAAGCCTTGACCTTTTACTAGTTTGTTGGCTTTATCTCTAAATTGTAATCCTGGATTTTCTCTATCCAACATACTCTTCTTCCATCACTATTACTTTGTATAATAATCTCCTTAACTACACTAGTGGGTACATATGCAATAATCTAGGAGTGTAGCAGATATGTTTTGAAAGCCTTCAATGACTTGACAAGGGCATGGGATTTCTTTTACAATATACCATACTTAATTTTTCCATATCTCAATACCTCGCTAAAGAAATCCAATGGCTTCTCTCTCCCTTCATCCTTCCTTTGCAAGAGAACAGTTGCTACTTTAGTCTCGGATACAAAATAAAATTTTAGAAAAGGTCTATTGTAGTTAGGACTTACTAGTACTGATGCTTCTCCGAATGGTTTATTGACATGTGAAAAAATATACCTTTCCTCTAGAGTCCATCTTACCTCTCGACCTTCTTTAAGCATGTCTATAAGTTCCTTCACAATTTCCACATAGTTGGGGATAAATCTTCTCGAAAAGTTTATTCTTCCCTAAAAATGATTGAATATATTTCTTGTTTCCTAGAAAGCTTATACCTTTTACATATTGAACTCCATTGGGACCAATCTTAACCTCATCCTTTGAAATCATATGACCTAATTTTTTTCCTTTTTTCAAAGAAAACTATGACATTTATGGATTGAGAGACAAACCATACTTCCTGGATTTATCAAATGTTTATTTTAAATGATTTAGATGATCCTCATCGAATCAAGAAAAGAAAGTAATATCATCAAAATATATAATGAAACTTTTATCATTTTGTTGCATGAATTCTATGTGAATAACTCTATGAAATGTTTCTCCTTAATTCATTAGCCCAAAGGGCATCTTAGCATACATTAAATTCCCCTAGGGTGTTAGAAAGTTGTCTTTTTCTAATCACCTAGGTGGAATGCTATCTAATTATAACTAGATAACCCATCAATTATGGATAATTTGGCTAAACTTACAACCTTCTATAATATGTTGTCCACATTTTGGAGTGGACAGTTATTCTTTAATGAAGCTTTATTAACATTGTTGAAATCCACAAAAAAGTTTATTTATTTGTCCTTCCTCCTAACATGTACTAAGTTTTCTAGCCACTCTAAGTATCTAAGAGGAACTATTATTTTTACATCAAACAATTTTTTCACCTCCTTTGCAATCACAAGAAACAACAAAGGATTAATATGTCTCAACTTTTATTTGAAATGTATGACATGAGGCATTAATGGGATCTTATGCTAAATGATGGAAATATATTAAGTCTTCAAATCTTCGTATATCCATGAAAAAACATAAGATTACTATTTGAAAAGCTCTACTTACCTCTTTCTAAAAAAATCTGGTATCCCCTTTGTAAGTTTAACCAACTTTGGTTCTTAACCTATGCCCAAATTGCAATATTCGACGTCTTATTGTTTTAATTTTACACTAATTTGGAGTAATACATCATTAACATCAAAAGCCCTTTCCATAGGGACTAGGCCTTTAGGGATATAATTTGTTTTCAAATACAGTATCTTATGATTTTCAATTGAATCCTTCCACTTTGGCTTAGTTTCTAATACTTCCAATCAACCTTCATCCTCTTTAGAGTTTTGATAAATCTGACATGTAGAGAAATCTTCAATAACCTCTATGGAACACTTTATTTTTTGGTCATATTCAAATACTTTTCCAATATTTGATATTTTTTGGAGTAAAAGGTCAATTTATGACCTTATTTCATATCTCAAATATTGATTCCTAGGAAGCTAATGAGTCTGCTAATAGTTTAATCATGCAATAGAAAATCAATATTTAAAGCTTGGAAAAAATTCTCCACTAGATCCCATACCTTGTTCTTGTGAGATGTAAGTCTAGGATAATTTTTTCTAGCATAAACCTTGAATTTGTTTCACCACCAGTTATGAATTGCCAAATACCTAAAGAATTAAAATCTTCAAATTCTTTGTTGCTTGCAGACTTAAAATCAAGGCTTCATAATATGTGCCATTATTTGTAGTATCAAACTCCAATTTGAAATACAATGATATTTTTTCACCTTAAGGATATATTAGAATTACTCCAACTCAATAGAATCGGGTCTTCTACTTCTTTTTACTAATGGACTGAATGTGATTTGTAAACTACTACTTCTTTATTTACATATTCATCTACCTTTAACGTAAAACAACAAAAATATTTTTCAACATTGTACAAAGGAGAATTTTTCATATCGTGTTCCTTACATGGAATCTTAAGGGCTAATGTTCATGCAGTGGGCTAATTTTCCATGGCTTTTCCAAAAAATGATTCGCCAATTTCCAAATTTTATAAAAGACAATTCGCCCAAATTTTAGAATATAAAATTATTTTACGTTAAAAATCGCCAACATTATATAGAGACTATATATATAATTATTATAAATTTGAATAATCTTACAAATATATCAATAAACATTTTAAGGATTAGTGAGATTTGCCAATGTTTTTGAACCTCAAGAAAATTTTCCATCCTTAAAATTTTCCTTGGTTCCTTAGTGACCGTTTTTTAAATTTAATCTCCCTATACAATCTCCTTTCTTCTCAACCAAATAATGGGATTGTTTCATATGTCAAATATAGCTTGTTACTACCTCCTAATTTCACTCCCCATGACCTGGACAAAATAACTCCAACAAAAACATTGATAACCATACCTTTGGCAAGAATTCGAGCCAGAGAGACCACCAAATCCTTAATTATACCAATACATTTGACTCTTGTTGAATCAAACAAGTACACATCTTTATATCATCTAGTAACTTCCAAGCCCAATTTTTCCATCACAAAATTTGGAATTAGGTTATGAGAATCTCCTGAATCAAGCACACTTATGCAACAATAAATCATGAATAGTAAGAGTAACATAGAATGGTGGAGTTGCAGGATCTTTCTCTTCAACATGTGGAGAAAACATTAATATAGGTTTTTCTTCCTATAGATTCAAAACATCTTGCTGAGGAGCATCCTGAGAAAGTTGCATGAGTTTTTCCATTTTCTTTTGATAATCTTGATGCTTTTCTAACTCTACCAAAGGTAGAATAATTTTTAATTTCCGTAACTCCTCCCTGCTAAAGACGAGAATTTTTTTTTCTACTCTATCTGCTCTTTTGGGTCTATGTTTGACTGAATTTTCCTTTTATCTTGAGATGTTGCTTCATTGGTCTAGGAAGCAATATGCTTTTGCTCTTTTGTCTTCTACTTAGCTTGATCATTGACCTTCTTGCTTTGTATACTAGATTATTCTTGAGCTTTGGTATTATTCTTAGAGCCGAGGGCATATATTCTATGTAACTCATCTTGCATAAACTCTCAAAACTTCTTATACCAGGAGGAAAGTTATTCTTCTAAGATGAAAATATCATAATCTTAATCTGGGCTTCAAAACTATTGTTCCTCTTCATTAGAAAATGTTGAATATTTATTCTCCAAAACAATTAGATTCTCTTTTACATTCTCCTCATTTTAATAATATATCAAAAAGGAGGGTGGCACCTGCTGATATGCACCCTCCTGTTCTCTCTTTAGAATCTGGTGGTTGAAAAGCCTTATAAATTAAGGATTGAAATTTCCATTTCCCCCTTCTTGATTTTGTCTTGGATGGTTTTTATTATCAAAATCCATATTAAAATTTTTATTAGAGAGGTTTTTAATCATTCTTGCTATGTCATATAACTTCTGATCTTGTGTATCTTTCATCACTCCAAAAGATCCAATTATTCCTTTCCCTTCCTTTCTACAAATTCAACTTTAAATTTGACTTTTACATAAGCAGTCACGTTTGGTTCAATATGTATAGCATCGTTATGAATATTTTCCAACCTTTCCTACCTTATTTGTTTTATCATTAGTGAAAATTTAGAATCAAATGGGGATGCAAAGATGACCTTGGCAACTACTAGAGTAGGTTTTATTTCATCAAGTATTTTATGATAAATCTTATTACATCTCTTCATGGAATAAGTTACATATTCAATGTTTATTTTCTTGATATTGTTAAATTCTATTAGAAAGTATATATGCACTTTCTTCTCTCCCCACTATTTTAATATATTGTTACATTCCCTCCCATGTTTGAATAGATTCACGAGGAAGTTGTTTGAATCACATCCTTGATTCTCCTTCTAATATCTACACAAATAATCTCAACGCTACATATTGATGCTCTAAATTAAGACTTTCAACATAAGAAAAAAATGCAGAGATGTGGTGTTCTATAGTTACTTCTTTATCCCCATTAAATCTTCACAATAACTTCAAAAAATCTTGAGGCATATCATTTAACTATTGAAGAATATTTTAGGGAAGGTACCTATTTGCCAAGAAAGCACGCAACTTCATCACTAGAGGAATTAAAGGAGGATTAAATACTATTTTTTCTATAGGTAAATAAATCAAAGGAATTGAAACAGAAGAATCCATAGAAGTCCTACCATCAACTATCTTTATATCTTTTATTTTTTCTTCTTCAAGAAATGGAGGGAAAGAGAAGACAAATTTTTCACCAAAGTCAACTATGGTCTTAGATTTCATGCTTGAAGAAGAGGAATTTTCTAAAGATTGGTGGTATTAGAAAAGGAGGGTTGTTTTAAGAGGAACTCCTTCAAGATAATGAAAATTTCTAGGATATAGTTCGTGTATGCCAAGTTTTAGGAACTATTCAATTTTTTTAGGGTTTTGGATCAGATTGACCTTGTTTAGGAGTATCTACTCTGGGACTACCACTTCCTAAATCTTCCTTTCTCTCTAGGCAAGCTCCTAGACAACAACCTTATAGATTAGGGACTTCTATCGTTCTTTATTGATGAGGATCAAACCAGTATAGGGCTTTCTGGGTACCAGGATTATCAGGAAGACCCTCTCAGTGAGTGTTTTCACCCAACTAAACTTTCTTTGCTCACCAATAGAGGATATTTCATAAAACCTAGGGAAATATTTCTTCAACTTTGTCCCTTACAATGATTCCAATTTGATGTTGTAACCCTAGAGACAACTCCTAGCTATAGGGAGTTAGTTCCAAGCATTTTACTCACTATGAAAATTTCAAGAAAAATTGGTTGGGTTGGGACAAAAAAAATTCAATGAATAATTCTAATTCTGATAATTATTACTTATGATGTGAATGTCCAGGTCCTCAAGGGTTGCAGACCTCAAAATCTACAAAGTGATAAGAGGCAGATTCAATAGAAGTAGGATTAAAACTTAAGAAAAAGAGAATTTAAGCTCTAATCCTGAGAATGAAATAATGAACAAGATTATGAAACAAAGAATGTGAATGTATTTATGAATAGATGCAGTGCTAATAATGCTAGCTCTTAAATCATAGGTACCATATGGAACTAACAACATATAGTTAAATCTCTAATCCCTTAAACATGCTAACTTTTCACAGGAAAAATCAAAATTTTGCTGCTACATACATCCTTTCGGTAGAAGAAAATATGAGATGAAACAATAATAACAAAAGAGAAGACAATACACAGACTATAACTTGTACAAAATTTGGAATCAAACCAATGTTCATTATTTTGTCTCTAAGAGATTTAATAGATTACACAACAATAAAATTCCAAAATCTATGAACCCCTTCTAAATGGTTCATTCTCTCTTTTATTTACAACACTGGATCTATATTTTAGTTTCTAATGTCACTGATAAATGGTGAAAAAATTCATGACTAACTATTGTTAACTATCCTTGATAAGTCTTTCAATACACACACAAACACACACACACAATATTCTCATAAATGAGAATTTTATAATTCAATGAGAAATAACATAAAGATGGAAATCAAAATAAAGTTGATGCATCATGGTTCCATGCAATATTGCTTCCATCAGTTGCACTATGTATACACTTTATGTGAGAAATATCATGCATCTGTGCCACTCCTTTGGATCTGGATAAGGAAAACTTGCCACATCTATATTAGACATATATAGATTTGTAAAATTTTCATAAATAGGCTTCACAAGGGATAAACTCTTCACTTCCATAATACTATAGAATCATACAGTAGATAATCATAAATGACTGCTACTTTTGGAAAACCAAGAATATCTGCAATCTAGTTGGACTTATTCCTCTTAGTAGTACAAATATTCCTATATATTGTTTAGGGAAGCACATTTCCATGTTTATCCTTGCAAGTTGGGATCCCATTCCTTACTAGATCATCAAAGCTATTGGTGAATGTTGAGACATTCTTATTGACAGTTTTTAGTTTACTTGATCTCGACACGATCTCGATTGGTTATAGAGTTCTTATTCAATATATTTCTTACCTCTACAACTATATATGTCATGTCTACAACTTCTAGGGATTTGAGATCATTCCCAGGTTTTGTCATTAATATATCTGATGATTAAATTCGAATTTTTGGGCTTATTACCCAAATCCTCTTTATCCATCAAATTCAATGTTTAGTTTTGGTGACCATAGATTTTTCTTCCCCAATTATACTAGTATACCTCTATATTGTATTTATCTCATATATAATGTTATCCAAGATCCAACACTTTGCTGTTAGGGGTATTTCTCCTTTCAACAAAGATTTTAATTTATTTATTTATGGAAATATTCCATGCCTTTCAAGTAACATCTTAGTCTTTTTTCCTTCAACAATCTCAAACAATTCCCCTTTATGATATAATTCACCCCGTAGTTCCAATGTGTCATCTTAATGAGATTGAATGGTCTTCCATGCATCATTTACCTTCATTTTAGTTAGATTAAGATCGAAAATAGGTTTTCTTAACTTCTCAAAAGGATCCTAAGGGATATGAACACCTGAAGGAGTAGATGTTGAGGTTGTGCAAACATGACTTTTCGAAACTTGATCCATGTCTTGAATAATCTGTTGTAGTTTTGATATTTATTTATTTTGTTCATCAATCAAGGTAAATAATTGTCCCTTTTCATTCTCCACGTACAATATAACACCCCTCCATTGTATGTAACACTCTATTGACCTAAGCTAATAAAATCTAGGTCTAATATGTAAAAATGAAAGTAAACACTTTATTGTTAAATAAAATAATTGAATCACTTGGAAAAGCGAGACACAAAGAGATGAGATTCTTGCCAAATCCCATTGCTGAATGAGAATGGATAATTCTTTCATCATAAGACTTCTAGATCCAAATCTAGATAAGTTTAATGGATTTGGAGATAAATATCCATTAAGCTACTTAACTGGAGAAAGATGTTAAGTTAAGAAAAAACATAAAAGTCTTGTCGGAGATAAAGGCAAGATTTTATGAGGAAAAGCTTCACAGGAGATAAAGGTGAGATTTTCTACGAAAAGCCTAGGCAAATGGATAACATGGATCCATAAAAGTGGGATGCCGCTAATGGAAACAATATGATGAAAGAGGGTATTAAATACCTATTGAAGAGATCAACATGAGGAAGTTGATCCCTGGCAAGAACTCTCAGCTCAAGGGTGAATGTGTAGAAGACAGTTCTAGGCTGGGTGGCGGTTCCTAGTTTTTCCAAGTGACATTCTTTCAGATAGTCTGGTCTGGATGGGATGTTCTGTTTGTTGGCTCCTTACCCTCTATGTTGTCAATTCATTTAGAATATGAGATAATTTTCTTGAGTTCTCCTTGCAATGAGATGATTGAATAAATTGCATGTGACCACTATACATGAGTAGAATTCCTTGTGTTAACTACGTTTATGAGATGATTATATATGGATGCATATGAAAATTATTGCACATAAATGTAATCCAAGTTAAATTTAGTGAAGGAACATAATATGTGGGTTTTATACGATAATTGTTATGTTGTCACATCTTTAAACTTATCTGCTCTGTTGGTTTTTTAAGATGGTGTATAATTATGCATGAGATACTCTATATATATATATATATATATATATATGTTCTAAGGCTTGAAAATGTATAACTTATGGTCTAGGTTATCTATGCTATGCATTATGCATTATGGAGTGAATTGCATATACTGAGGCTCGTATTACATAAGATATATGTTAGTATTCTTTCGACTATGCCCGTACGATTATGACAATGAAATATGGAAATGCTAGCTATAGGTTATTTATGCTAACAATTCTATTAATTCTTGTATGAAGTCATGAAAGTATTAAAATTAGGAATGCATAATCTCAACATGTTCAATTCCCATGAGTGATTCGTTCCTTCAAGTTGTAATGTATGCACAGGAAATGTTTAGGGGTTTATCCTTGTTATAGTAAATAAGTCTATTAATGGAACCTAAAGGTCCACATCTTGGATAACGTAAAGCATAGTATGTAGTTATCAGTGTGGTGCCCAGGGGGTATGTGAAAAATGATATCGGAGCTCTAAGTTCAAAAATTTCGGCCTATGGGCCAATCCACCTCTATTAGATATGAAGAAATTGTGGGTACTAGACTAGGTCCTACACAAATAAGAGTTTCCAATGAGAATCCATCAAGGTTGAAAGTGAATCTCAAAATTATTTATTAGATGTAACAAAGAACATATATAATATAGTATATGTGTTTATATGGTAATATTATATTGATTACCTAAAATCAAAGGAAATTATCACTAAAAGTTGTTGCTTTAAATAGGAGTGAAATCTCTTGTCAAGCATGAAACTCCTCATTCACCTAACAACAAAAGTAGTTCGAAATCTTAAGTGGGATCACTAGAGATTGAAGAGAGAAGGGTGTAATCAGTTTCATGCCTATACTGATTTTTCAAGAAATATATATATATATATATATATATATATATATATATATATATTCTGATAATATTTTTTTATATTGGTCAAGGTTTGATTAACATTGCAAAGGTTAAATAATCGTTGTCAAAATTATACATAAATTATTGTGGGTGAGGATCATAGGTATGGCCACAACCAAACTTATCTTAAATGAGACGGTGTTTGCAGTATTCGATATATTTATTTGGTATACCTCTCCCCTTCGTTACGTCATGTCGGCAAAGAGGAGACAAAAAAATTATGACTACCAAGGAAGTATATTGTGGATGCATACTTCATGTGCTAACGTGGGTTTAAAGAAAGTTTATGACATCCATTACTGACAACTAGGAGTATCACTTTTCATGCAAGCACTAGGTACTTGTAGGGTTTAGAATATCCCCCCGAGGAGGTTTTATTTTGAAATTGAGTGTAACTTTGAACTGAGAATTTTGAAATGTAGTTTGATGTATCTATGATAATTATATATCGTGAATAAGGTCGAAATCCTACATGTTGTAACAAATATTCTTACGGATAATACATTTCTCTCCTACATATTCAACCAAGCATTGTTCCTCAACAATATGCAACCGAAAGTGCTTTCATCAAGTGTTTGAAATGGCGGTTAAATTGGTCAATAATTTCCAATAGACAAATTCCAGGTGATTTTTCATCCATGTCAAATGCAATGTGTTATGGATTTTAAGTAGTTGAGTTTCAATTCATATAGAATCTTGGAGTGGAAGGCGTATTATAAAGGTGTATATTTCAGTTTTACAAATTACAATTAAAATTAAAATCCAAATCATGGAATCAACATTTAATAAATATTAGTTGTGGTGTTGATTTGACACAACGGAATTGACGATGTCCATTGAGGGACAGAGAAAAGTGATATCCTCTATTGTTAATCGCAGTACATGGTCTATCATAAATTAATAAACCTGTGTGGTGGAAAACAAAGTGGTTACTGGTCCCTGCAGGAATTCAGGGGCAAGAAATCACGCATGAGGGTAATACTATGATACAATGTGATTATAAAAATGCGTTGAAAAATCGAAACACATAAAGGTTTGAATAGCATTATCATCATGGTAAATTTTAGGAAAGATTTCCTTGAGGTCAAAATCAATATCTTTGGAGGAAGATAACATGAGTGACAATAATGTGTTATTGACAGAATCCAAGCCAACGCTAGAAGACTATATGGTGTTTGGATAAATATGCCTTATAAATAAAGAGTAAATCTTGGTTCATTTCACCCTGCTAAATCTAAACCTAAAATCTATGTCTCGATCAGGAAACCTAGTTTATCCATCAGTTGAGACCTTCGCTCCATGCATTGGTCTTAAAAAGACTAAAATATTTTTCATTTTCCAAGGTTATATATTTATTTTATGTCATTAATAATTTTGTGATCAATCTAATATGTATAGATGCCACGTCCTGTTTTTTAATAAACTGTTAGAAATATATGTTTAAATCAAGCAGGGTACTTTTAAGTAAAACTAAAGAGTAAGACAAAGCAAAACGCGAGTGAATACGAGCAATGCTTTAGCACTGGAACTTGTCAAAATTCTATGCTTTTTGGCTTTAAGGCATGTTAGGCTGTGGTAGTAAGTTCTAAAATGAAAAACACACCTTGCCAATTGAGTGGTGGCTAATGTTTCCTTGATGATCTGTAACGCCAACCTCAGTGAATAATGATCATCCGGTTAGATACACCTTAAAATCCTACCATGGATAAGGTTATCCTTACTAGCATCCCATAACCACATCATGTTTAGATAATGCTTATCCAGATGGGATAATGATAAGGATAATGGTATCCAACAAATAATAAGAATAGGTATCAAAATACTTAGCTAGGAGTCATCGTAGCTATATATGTGCCATTTGAGTGAGGGTGTCATTACAAAAAAAAAACGACCCCAACAATCATTAATTCCGCAGTGACAACAGACAACCTTCCCTCTTTCTCGGAGAAAGATTCTCACTCCCTTGGCCACGTAGTTGAAGGTTGTGCACTAGAAACCTTTTTCATGCATGCGGCGGAGTATTTTTTAATTCATAATTCTTACACCGGTCTGTATGACGAATTTTATCTCTCAAAATTACGCCATGCTCAACAAGGGTCCAAAGGAAAGAAATTATAGTTGCGCTCAATTTTAATGGCCGAATACCATGCATTGTTGTCTTTGAATATGTTCTCTTGTTCTTTTCCAATGCAAGGTTTAATGGCAGGGCCGCAGTACTTCCTCCTGAAACCCCCGCCAATACTAATGACTATGTCGGTTCCACGACATCACCATGAGAGTTGTAGATAAAAGTAACCGTGTGGAAGAATCAATAAAGAACGATGACACTGTAAATAATAATATAGTGTTCAAAGTTGCACCTTTGGGAATAAGAAGTGCATGGAGTGCACGAGATCGAGTATGTCACGGCTCCTTCACCGTGAGTATAGAATGAGTCTAGTCGTGAAAATGGGGTTGGAATAAGGAAACTCGTGGTATTTGTACCCATTAATGTGTGAAGCAAACCAAACAATATAGAATCTAGTTGATATGTAGGATCGTGTTATCGCAATGTTTATTTGAAATTGATTTCACTGCAACAATATTGTCTTTAAATTTTTTATTTTTTCTTTTTTTGCTGCATTATTACTATTAAGACAAGTTTAATAACATGTGGATGTTTTGTAATAATTTCCTTTGAACCGCGAGAGGGGGAATCCAGCGAAGTCAAATATATGTAGAGTAGACAATCAAGCTGAGTTGGCCTTCACATCTCCTTTCGAGAATTAATAAGTGAGATATCTTGGCAATGGACTTTCAACACAAAATGTTGGTGTTGGGGTGGGGGGCATGCAATTTTACGTAAGGAAAAATCGATATAGCTATAGATGGTCAATGAAATTTCAAAAAATATTGAAAACTATCAGACATCCAGTGAATTAGGACAAAATGTGTATAATCAAATTTCATAGCTGTGTGTGCATAATTATGTAAGCTATTTTTTTAATGCATAAAGCATCTCATAAGTATATGAATACTTTCTCCTTGGAATTAATAATTTACATTATGCCTGAAGGCTGTATTCATGATGTGTTTACATGATGGTGCTTATATATATGAATGGCTCGCATGTATGGCTCATGTGTGTGGTTACAGTGAGCTACATTGGTATGCTTACAAGCATGGATTGCTCAAAATTTTCACAAATTACAATTGAGTTAAGACACATTACAACGAGTATAGTTGGGCTTGGTGAATAAATCAAATTTGATTTAATACCTACACTTTAACTTGAATTTATCAAGTCTAAGTATGGTATGTATACACCATGGTGGATAGTTATAGTAGCATTATGAGAAGAAAGGAACCGTGAAAGGTTATATGGAACACATAATTCTGTAATATGTTATATAACATAAAACCTTGCAATTTTGTAGTATAATAAAGTGTAATGCAAAGAAATCATAACAAATAACATGATGATTATTCCAATAAGTAGAAATGGTGATTCTTGGATGCGGGTGTACATCGGAATTTATATGTTGGTGGGGGAATGGGCTGGTAAGTGGCCTGGCCACATGGCCCTCTATAATACTGCTCACAAAACCATAAAACAAATTAACAGCAGCAGTAAATGGCATTTAAGATGGCACTCTAATCAACCTGGCTGCGTCTACCCACCTCAGCTTTGCTTAATGGCACCCTCTGGTAATTTCAACTCCACCTCCTTTATCTCTAATCCTTCGCCTCTGCAATGTCATTGTCTACTAGCTGCAATGGAACCAAGCTCGTGCACTACAACGGGCAGGCGTTGCAGCATTCTATGCTGCATTGAATTTGGCCCAAGTAATCATTATTCGCAGAGCTTTATCTGCAACCTCATTCTCCATTCTACATCTACTGCTATTCCTTCCTCTGAGCCAACCTCTTAACCTGTTGCACCTTCTCAATTCTCTGAGCCGCCTTCTATCATATATTCTCTTTGCTCCCACGTCAAAATGCCTAGGCTCCGCCATAGAATGCGAAGAAGAAGAAGGAGTAGCAGAGGCAGACTACCTCGCTCTCCACCTTCTCCTGCCTCAGACTCCTCACCCCCCTCGGCTCAATTGGTCTCTGGCCTCTATCCAAACACTCACAGCGGATGCTCACAAGCTCTCCACTTCCAACCGATGCAATCCGCCTCTCCATCCTTTGACATTCCTTCCAGCCCACAACAACCCCTTCACCCAGCCCAGTTCACTTTTCGCTGCTCCCTGAACCAACTAGTCATAACAGCCACCATCTCAATTACCTTCCATGAGGAGCTAGCCAGGAACGATGGAATACCACACTGTGCAAGGGAGAATAAGGACAATCCTTAGGATAAGAACACCGCAGAGGAGAAGAATTGTGACCCTCAGGCGAAAGATGACACAGGTGCGATGCAGCAGGAAGAGGATGACATTGATCCATATAGGTGTTTCATCATTGAGGAACACCCATCGCCGCCACATAACACCTGACTTGCTAGCACAACATGCCACATGACTTTCCACGTGTCATCGAGTCTCAGGTTTCTGGAATTACATCAATAGGGCTTTTTTTGTGCATTTTTGAAAATCATGCTAGCTACTATGATTGATTGTTAGTTTCCCCTGTGCGGGTAGCAAGTTCATTTTTTCAAGTCATTTTTGAACTGGACTGTTTTCCTGTTTTGTTGTTATATGCCTTAAACCATGGCATGAACATGCAAAGGCCAAAGCCTCAGTCTATCACTACATTTCAGTAATTGAATTTAGAATTATTTAGAGAAAAAAAAGTAGAAATGGTGAACCATAAGTGGGTTACCTTTTTAATTATGCCTACTTATTGAATGTTAGGAATTATGTGAAGATTAATTTGTTATTATAGGTGTGGAAGTTCTCCCAAAACTTTAGTTGTTAAGACACAAATACTCTATACCATGATTTCAAGATGTTTACATAGTTCTAGATGTTCATAGTAGAGCGAGAGGAATGAACAAATTGGAATAATCGTAAAGTATGGTTATTAAATTGAAAGTGGGATGATGGATTTTAATGATATGGTCAACACATTATTCTACTCATATTAAAATTTAATTTATGAATGGTATGATGGCTATACAAGGACACAACTTAATAAAATTCAAATTAATGCCAGTAAGGATAGTCTAGTCAAGGGCATAACTTAATGGAATAAAGTTTATAATTATAAGAGATCTTAAGGGAAGAAACATTGAACTCTTATGAGGTAATTGACAAACAAAAATAGATGTAATGACAAGTTCTCTTTCCATAGATCATGGTCAACATGAGGAAATATTAAAATAAAAGTATATAAATGGAAACTATATAAATCCTCATAAATTTATGGTTAATTAAGTGGGTTCCATCCTAAAACAAATTCTAAAAATTTTACTCATGGAAGACAGGTCCTGGTATGAAGTACGAGACTATGTAATTTTATTATTGTCTTTCAATTTCCTATTGTTGTGTTGATTGTTGCATCTAGATGTAATGAAGAAATTCACTTTTCCAATGGATGAGTCATTTAATTCACCCTTAGTAAGAAAATGCTCCAAATATACACTATTGTAGGGAACTAAATCTTACCAGGTTATTATTCATATATTCAATAGAAATATGTGTAATTAATTGAACATGCATATTTTGGAACATACAAGTTTCTTTGAGGAAATAAACATCTTAATAATTATAACTAAAGTAGATAAGAGGCACAAATTATATTCCAATGTATATGGAATTAAGGTCATTGTTTTGAAGGAAATGCACAAATGTAGTACAACTCACTGTATGCATGTTGGACAATACATCATACATTAATAAATCATGACTCAATAATAAGTTGAATGGGACTGACACCAAAAGTACATCTAGTGTAAATACATAATGGGAGTGTAAAAGAAACTCCTGGTGCTTCTCGTTTAATAGCATAAAGACATTATTAGTCTTAAAAGAACATTCTCAAAGGTTCACTCAAATTCTAATGTGTAAAATTTTGCAACTTAAAGTGTGCAACCTTGAACTCCATAACCTTAATGTACATATGCATCCATATGTCGATGGGGTTCTATTCATATCTCACAAATAAGAACCTTTCAAAAAGATGCTTCCAGTAGAATGATTGAAGATCTTACAAGCGTACTTCTTGTGGAAAGTGATAAGGTAAAAATGATAAGTTTGTTTCTACTTTATATGGATAAAGTATACTTGCAGATTAGATATGGAGGTATTTGATGCATTAGAGTAATTCAAGGAAGCCTAATGACTAGTAGGAATTGTACACTAGATTCTAAACATGAATGGTCCGGCTTAATAAACCAATCTTCAGGTAAATCAAAAGGTTTCACATTAATATAGCTTATGATAATCAAAAGATCTTATTCTGGTAGTAAAATAATGCATACATCAAGTAAAATGGAACATATAAAATGTTCTAGGTAAGGAAGAAAGAGGATACAAATCTTGCAACAACTTGTTGTTAAATTAAGAAGATGATGCCTAAGTGGCACTGGTAATCAAGATTGTTTTGCACAAAGATATTAGGTATCTAGCAATCTATTCAAATAAATGGACAATTGTAGAATATGAAATGCATATTTTGTACCAGTATTTCCTATCAAACAAACTTGGAGAAGTCTTGTTGTTAGATTGCATTAATAGTGTTGTCTGGTTCTGAATATGAAAACATAACAAGTATTGCATAAACTAATTTGATAATGGACAAAAAACTTATATTATCTTGTCTTCGAGGGGTAATTTAATGCCTAGGGTGACATGTAAACATGTAAATGACCTAGGTTCACACCCTAGTACACATAATGCCTAAAAACTTGGAGAGTGTGGGATGGAGAAAATTGTAACCTTCACTTATGATTTATGCATAGATGTGGATAGATACATGCTGATTGTTTGACTAGCTTTGGATAAAAGAGCAATCAAGAAAGCAGATGGCATAACTAGGTTATGCGTGGAGTACTTTTGAGTACCAAACAATTATTTTCTTGTCTAAATACAAGGTTAAAATTGTTATTAAACTTCAAATATAACATTGATGTGCATACCATACTAACTATCATAGTCATTAGTATGCTTTATGATTAAGCAAAGGTCATATCCCACTATTATTAACCTTGCCTATGGGACAAATTCAATCCCAAAACTCAAAGTTATTGGTCTTCTAAAGCGTATTATTCATCTATGTTATCATTTGTTGAAAATTTCTTGCAAACACAAGAGACATGAAAAATATTTTTGCCAAATAAAATCACTTGAATACTTTGACATAAAAAAAATTAGTTATGCTCTGGTTGTGGAATTCGAACAGGTCCATGAATTCCTTATTCTCCAATCGACAAACCAAAAATGGTTTGATTGGACTTACCTGAAATTAGTGTGAATAAAAAATTACAAGAATTTTTGACATAATACTAACATGGCTGAAAGCATGCGGATGAAGTATATGTCATGTAGGTGATGCTATGGGCATTTGGTATTGGGTACACGTGTACAGGTGGTACTTTGTACAAATGCTACATATGATACTGGTATGGATGCATGAAGTGCATGATGATATATGACATATATAGTGGTATGTGTGTTATGCACACGATTTGTAAGTGCACACGGTTGAGGATAAGTCAGTGGATGATTGCTTGGTGCGTTAATCGATCCAGAGTACATACAAAGGCAATACAAAGGTGGAAACTAAGGATAAGTATTAGTATTTTGTTTCAATATTAGTATACATATGACATATGATCCTAATTTTTTATGGTTACATATGGGTTATGATTTTGATGGTTATGTGTGAGAGAACCTGTTATGAGATTTTATACATGTTGATTTTTCAAATGTGCTAGTTTGACTTGTTGTGACAAATGCAGGGAAACTGCATGAAGAAAGTGTTCAACAAGAACAAAAATGCACTGGAGGAACATGCATTTCTTCATATTATTTAGATAAGCTAGAAACTGAGGAATCATAGCTAAAGGGTAGGCAAAATTAACCCATGGTTTTTCATGTAACAAACAAAATTGAGTTTTTACATCTGAAAATCTCTCACCAAATTGATTGAAACAAATGTATAGGTAGCGATGGAAGGAGATTGTTGGTAGAAATCCTTTGTAACCAATGTATCAGAAGATCTGATTTAGGTGGCAAGGCCATGGGAACCTGAAAATTTAAAAACAACTACCTGTGAATGAGGAAATAAATTGTAATATGAAATAATACACCGAGGACAATGTAAATTTAAGGGGGGGAGTATGTAACACCCCTTCATTGTATGTAAGATTCTATTGACGTAACCTAAGAAAAGCTAGGTTTGATATGTAACAATGAAATTAAATACTTTATTATTAAATAAAATATTGAATCACTTGGAAAAGCGAGACACCAAGAGATGAGATTCTTGCCAAATCCCATTGGTGAATGAGAATGGATAATTCTTTCATGATAAGACTTCTAGATCCAAATCTAGATAAGTTTAATGGATTTGGAGATAAAAATTCATTAAGCTACTTAGAAGGAGAAAGATGTTAAATTAAGAAAAAAAATAAAATCCTTCCAGAAGATAAAGGCAAGATTTTATGAGGAAAGGCCCTGCGGGAGATAAAGGCGAGCTTTTCTGGGAAAAGCCTAGGAAAATGGATAAAAAGGATCAACAAAAGCAGGATGCAACTAATGGAAAGAATATCATGAAATACCCATTGTAAAGATCAATAGGAGGTAGTTGATCCATGGCAAGAACTCTAGGCTCGAGGGTGAACTCGTGGAAGACAGTGCTAGGTTGGGTGGTGGTGCTTAGTTTTTCCAAGTGACATTCTTTCAGATAGTCTGGTCTACATGGGATGTTAAGTATGTTGGCTCCTTAATGTCTATGTTCTCAATTCATTTAGCATATGAGAGAATTTTCTTGAGTTGTCCTTGCAATGAGATGATTGAATAAACTGCATGTGACCACTATGCATGCATAGAATTTTCTATGTTAACTGCATTTATGAGATGATTATATATGGATGCATGTGATAATTATTGCAAATAAATGTAATCCAAGTTAAATTTAGTGAATGAACATAATATGTGGGTTTTATGCAATAATTGTTATGTTGTCACATCTTTAAACTTATGTGCTATTACGATTTTTTAGGATGGTGAATAATTATGCATGAGACAATATATATGTGTGTGTGTGTGTGTGTGTGTGTTCTAAGGATTGAAATTGTATAGCCTATGGTTTAGGTTATCTATGGTACGCATTATGCATTATGGAATGAATTGCATCTACTGAGGCTCGCATTACATAAGATAGATGTCAACATTATTTTGATTATGCCCATAAGATTATGACAATGGTATATGGAACTACTAGCTACAGGTTATTTATGCTAACGATTCCATTAATGCTTGTATGAAGTCATCAAAGTACTGAAATTCTGAATGGATAAGCTCATCATGTTGAATGACCATGATTGATTCTTTCCTCCGAGTTGTAATGTATGCACATGAAATGTTGAAGGGTTTATTCATGTTGTAGTAAATAAGTCTATTAATGGAACCTAAAGGTCCACATCATGGATCAAGTAAAGCATAGTAGGTAGTTAGTGGTGTGGTGCCTAGGGGTATGTGACATACACAAGTTCTAGAGTTTGAACATGATTTGGTCCTAGTATCTTCAACCTCTTTTTAAATTCTTGTATATTTGTTTCCATGATTTGCATAAGAGCTTTTTATAATTTGTTTTTTTGGACCCATTAATAATATCCTAATTCTTCATTAATATATACTCATTAATGTGTCTCATTATATGGCAAAATAAAAAAAGTAATCAAATGAAAAAAAGATAAAAAAAAAAAAAATGAATATAAAAAAATCAATTAAATGAGTTGAGTTTCATACTTGTTAATTATAAAAAATAAATGCTAAATTTGTAACAAAGCTAAATCACAAGAAATTTTGGTAAAAGCTATAGTGAACCTATTTAATGGGTTCAAAAAATATAAATAATGTTATAAAAAGTAAATACTAAATTTGTAAATAAGTCAACTGATAGTAAATATTGGTAAGAGCTATGGTCAATCGCTCACAAAATATAAATAACTTTTTTAAATATGCAGGTTTAAATATGTAAAGTTAAATGAAATGCTAAAACTCTTTAAAAAAATATATAAAAATAGAATTAGAATTTCTAAACAAATAATTGTATATATTATATTTTGAATAATATAAAATATGTTATTATAATCACAATTAAAAATTTTATTATAAAAAATTTAAAATATATTTTAAAAATTTTCAAAAAATAATTTTAACATTTTGTTATATGTTATTTTCAAATTTCTATTAAAAGAAATTGAATTTATAAACTTGAAAGGGTAGCTTTTTGGGTCTCGGTTTTATATATACAAAAAGATGATCATTTTTACTAGTATTTTAATAATAATTAAAAAATATGCTTACTTTTTATTTTTAAATTTGTTTAGCAATCTTTAGAATGTTTACAACACATCCCTTAAAGAAATTGGAATTAAAAAACATAAATCAATAGAGAAATGGGGGTCGTAGTTTTGTCACTACTTAAAAATTTATGTAAAATATTAATGAATATATTTTAAAGAAGATCAATAAATTAGATAAAAAAATATATACTAAATTTTAGAAAAAATATGACATGAAATTGAATTTAAATTGACATGTTTTGTCTTCTTTTACCACCACCTAATTCTTGATGATTTTGTAAATTTAAGAGTAAACATTCCAACTCCATTTATTTTTATAAAACTTCTTTACCATAAAAAGGGAAAAAGTGATACACATTAACATGCTTTTATTTTAATATAAACTATTTATATCTTAGTCTTAACCCCTTATAAAAATTTTAAAGTAATCTACAACTATATTGATTATATTAGATATTTCCCTTCCCCCTTTTAACTTTTCTTAACCCTATTCACTATAATATGTTACCTCACTATTAATTGATATTATAAGACAAATATTTTGATTAATATTTATAACCCCACCCTTATCACTTTTTATTATTTAGTACTATATAATAACTAATTTTATTAATACTTTTAACTTATTCTTAACATCCCAAAAACTAATTTATAAGTAAATTCAAAATATTAAATAATTTATAGCTTATTTTAGAATATTATATAATTTAAAACTCAATTTAGAAATCTAGATAATTCCTATCCCCTCTTTTTTAGAATTTTTAAAATTTCTATATGTTTAACTAATTCTTTTAACTTATTCTTAACATACTAAAAAAATAATTTATATCTAAATTCAAAATATTAAATATTTTATAACTTATTTGAGAATATTAAATAATTTAAAACTAAATTATAGATTATTCCTATCCCCTCCCTCCTTTTTTAGAACTTTTAATAAAATATATTTTTCTTAAGAATTTTTATGTTTAACAAATCTCCAACGCCTAGTTTTTCAACAGCTAGTTTTCAAACCTTGAGCAATGATGCATTCCTGCGATTTATTCATGAAGATTGTATGGTTTTTTCCCACCCTGTCTTGAGGATGAACCACATTAGTTCTTCTAAAAGTTGACGAAATCTTAGCGATGTGATTAATCCGAAAAATATTTCTCTAATATCTTCTATCACTTGCAAATACTATTTGGTATTTAAAATAAAAATTTGTACTCTCTTTTTCAACATGAAAAATAGATCTTGGAAAAATGAACTTGTTCAACATTAAGACCCTTCCTAATGTATTCAAATGCAAAAAAAACAGGTAGCTGATAAGGAGGAATCTGTGCTCCATACAATATGATTTCAATGTGGTGTTTAAAGACAAACCAATCCACAATTTTTGAATCAAGTTTGAGTTTTAAGAGATCTTTTGATTTCTCGTAGAATTTTTTATGAGGCCTCTTCATTCAGGATGGTGTAGGAAATAGACATGAAGGTGGTGAGATATTGGGAAAAACCTTGGTTTGCAGCCTTCCTTCTCAAAATACTACTCCAATACACAATAGACTGAGGTTGACTTGGTGCATTCTAGATATTTAGGTTGAGATGAGAAAATTTGTTTACATGTGAATATAGAAGCAAATATACAAGACGATTTTTTCTGTAATGTTCGATTTAACATAATTTACTTAGAGGCGATATCGGAGTGGGCAAATAGCTAGGGTTACAGACTTCAGCAGGCATCGATCTCCATGGAAGGGTGAAAAGGGGGGAGCTCCACCCCCTTCTTTAAGCAGGCTATGGCCAGCAAAGGCAAGAAACCATTAGAAAATGTGAGAGGTCCCTCAGAAGAAGGGAAAAGGAACATTGAAGGGGAGCAAGATTGTACCAAATCAAGGGAAAATAATAGCACAAAAGAAAATGAGGAGGAAGACAAGGAACATGGAACAAAAGATAAAGCACAAAAGGGACCCTGCAAACCCGAAGCTGAGATCACACCTATAGTGGTTTTAAATGATCCTGCTCTGCAAGTGCATGGGGACCACATCTGGACATATACAATCATTTACAAATTCATGGGAACATGGCCCACTAAAAAAGCTTTACAAACATGAATTAAATACCATTGGAAACCTAAAGGAAGCATAGACCTACATCTTGGGTCAAAGGGATTCTTCACTGTGATCTTTACAAATATTGAAGATAAAGACAGAGCGTTTGAAGGAGGGCCCTAATTCTATGTAGTAGCAAGCCTCTATATGCGGCCATGGATTATGAATTTTGTGCTGGAGCGTGAGACGTTCACTTCGGTCCCAATCTGGGTAAGACTCTACTCTCTACCTCCTGATTACTGGGAAATGGAATCGTTATCTACCATAGGAAATAAACTAGGGCGTTTTGTTAAAGCTTCTAAGGCCACTAGAAGGGGAAAATATACTTCCTTTGCAAGAATATGTGTGGAGATGGATCTCTCCGGGGCTTTACCGGATGAGGTAATCTTGGAAGTTTTTGATGAAGAATGGGTGCAAACAGTAGATTATGAACATATTCCTTTCAGATGTTGTAGATGCCATGAGCATGGACACCTTTTCAAAGATTTCCCTCTCAGTAAAGTAGAGAATAAGAGTAAAGCTAACACTATGAAAGATACTGAAATATTTCATAAAGTGGTACACAGAGGAAAATGGGGCAAAAGGGGGCCAAAGCCACATCAAACAGAAGGACAACAGGTCAATTAGAATAGGTTCCAAGTACTTGAAGAAGAAGAAGAGATAGAAAAAGTAGATCAGACAATGGGAGGAAGTCCAATGGAGAAGGAAAAAAAGAAGAACATGAACAAACACGGGGTATTAATAAACAAAAAGAGCCTATGATGAGCAATGCAGAACTGGAAATGGACTAGGAAATGACCCAGAGTGAGATGGAAATGGAGGACCATGAACTACATGAGATTCTTGATAGAGAACACCTAGATCTAGAAGGGTTCTTGAAACAGGGAACATTGGGAGGCGTAGATTCATTACCTCAAGAAGAGTCAGCAATTGTTCATATGGAAAACTCAGGCTGAAGGGCTGGAGAGGCAAAGAAGCAATGAAAGGTAGGGTAACGAAGGTGTGAAAACTGTGAAAACCATAGCAGGATTAGCACCTAGAAACCCAGGAAAGAAAAGAGGCAAGAAAAAGAAGAACGAGCTATTGATGGAATGTGGAAAGCTAATGTATGATTTAGGTAAGATGAAAGAACTAACCAGTTACTCCTTTACAAATATTTAATGATGAAGTTCACATCTTGGAATATCAGGTGTCTAGGTAGCAAAAGAAAACAAAGATTACTTAGTAATAGAATGAAACAAGCAGCGCCGAATATTATCTTTATCCAAGAAACTAAATGTTCCATTCAAAGAATAAAATAAATACGTAGAAAATGGCTCAATCGATTTGAGTTTCTAGAAGTCAAAGTACAGAATACAGCAGGAGGCATTCTCACTCTTTGGAACCCAAGATTGACATAATAGATGCTGAGGCATCGAGGAATTATTTATCAGTGGTTATTCAGCCTGTGGGAGATAGGGAGATCTATTTGGTCACAAATGTTTATGGACCCCAAAGAATGGATGATAAACACAGGTTTCTAGATTCTCTTGTGGATCTTAGAGACAGACATGCAAGAATACGATGGATCATGGGGGGAAACTTCAACATGATCAAATCACTTTCGGAGAAAAAGGGAGGAACCAGAACTCTAAGCAAAGACTCGTTAGCATTTCAATCTTTTATATATAATATGAAGCTAGTTGACACTAAGATGAGCCATGGTCTCTTTACTTGGAACAATAAAAGAGGAGGAGAGTCTCAAGTAGCCTCAAAGTTGGATAGATTCTTGATCTCAGAAGACCTAATGCTCATTGACAAGGAAATGATAGCAAGAGTTCTCCCCTTTTGAGGATCAGATCAATGGTCGGTTCAACTGGAGGTTCAAGGTATTGGTACCCCTAGGAATAGACTTTTTAGATTTGAGAATATTTGGCTTACCCACCCATATTTCATTAGCAACATTGCAAATTGGTGGGTAGAAGATTTGCATATTCAAGGTACAAGAATGTTCCTTCTACACAAAAGACTAAAGCATATCAAGCTGAGGCTCAAAGAATGGAACAAGAATTAATTTGGCAATATTTTTGAAGAAAAGAAATATGTTGAAGCCAAAATGCAAGAACTCAACCAAGCCCTTATCAGTAAACATCAGCAAGACTGGGAGAATTTATGTAAACGAGAGGAAATATTTTGGAGACAAAAATCTAGAGTTCAATGGCTGAAAGAAGGAGAGAGAAACACTATATTTTTCCATAAATCCACCATGGCGAATAGAGCTTACAATAGGATCTCTTTCATCAAGGACAACGGAGGGAATCTTCTCAATACCCATGAAGATATACAAGCTGTGCTAGTCCAACGCTTTTGAGGTATAGAAAAGAAAACCATTCCAGATAGAGACCACTCCATCCGAGAATTAACAAGAGACATACCTAGGCTAGTGTCTAGAGAGGATAATTTCAACCTTAATAGGCCAGTGACTGAAGAGGAGGTTAGTGAGGTCCTCAAGGAAATGCAGAATGGAAAAGTGCTTGGCCCTGATAGTTTCATTGTGGATTTCTTTAAAGCTTGATGGAATATTGTTAAACATGATATTCTGAATGTAGTGGAAGATTCCAGAATGAATAGAACTATTTTGAAGGTGCTCAATACCTCCTTCATATCCCTGATCCCTAAATAGGAAAATGCTCAAACTCCAGACAGGTTTAGACCCATAGCCTTGTGCAATGTGGTATACAAGATAATATCCAAGGTTGTGGCCAATAGACTCAAACCTCTTCTTCCTACACTAATCTCTGTAGAACAATCTGGTTATGTGGAAGGCAGACAAATTCTAGATGATATCATTCAAGCGCATGAGGTGGTGCACTCATTGATTGGCAATAGGAAGGATGGAATGTTCATGCAATTGGACCTTGCCAAAGCTTATGATAAGTTGAATTGGACCTACATCAGGAAATTTCTTATTTCTTTTGGGTTTGATCATAATTGGGTTCGATGGGTCATGGCCCTAGTAACCTCTTCCAGCTTTTCTTTATTGGTTAATGGTTCTCCCTCCAAGACCTTTATTCCTTCAAGAGGTCTTAGGTAGGGAGACCCGCTTTCTCCCTTTCTTTTCATCCTCATGGTGGAAGGACTTGATCAGTCTATCAAGCATGCAAAAGAAGTTAGTAAGATTAGGGGTCTCCAACATTCAGAGAATGGACAGGCCTTGACTCATCAACAATTTGTTGATGATACCATGTTGCAGGGAATCCCCACAGTCAAGGAAGCTCTTGCATATAAAGAAATCCTGAATGATTTTTCCATGGCTACAGTTATGGATGTTAATCTCTCCAAATCTAAGATTTTTTTCTTCAATACAAATATTGCTATTCGGAGGAATATCTCTAGAATTTTGGGCTTTCAAAGGGATCTCCACCCTTCAAAATATTTGGGAGTTCCTCTAGCTGCTAAACCTTTACACAAGAGCATCTGGGAGCCAGTGATTAATAAGTTGAAAGATAAAATGAGGAAGTGGACTATTAGATCTTTAAACTTGGCTAGTAGGTTAGTGCTTACAAAGGCTGTGCTTCATTCAATCCCAGTCTTCATGCTATCAGCTCTCCCAACACCAGAAGGATTCCTGGAACAATTCAGAACTATACAAACAGACTTTCTTTGGGGCAAGGGGGAAGAAAGAAAGAAATGGGCCTTAGTAGCGTGGGAAAAAATCTGCAAATCTAAAAACCATGGGGGTCTTGGATTGGATGATCCAGAGATTCTAAGCAAGGTTTTAGGGGCAAAATTATGGTGGCGTTGGGTAAAAGACCCAAAGGCTTAGTGGGCTATTATTTGGAAAGAAAAATATTCCATCACTTGGCAAAATAATGATCACATAAGGATGTCTAGAAATATAAAGGGCTCACACATATGGAATAAGGCCTAGGAGAACAAGGGCTTAGTACAAAAAAATAGCTTCTGGGAAATTAGAGAAGGAGACTTAGCTTTATTCTAGGAGGATAAATTTCAACATGAACCTATACTGTTAAAAGAGGACTTGGGGGACCTCAAGAAAGAGATAGATACTAAAGGGTTATTGAAAGTAAAAGATTTTTGGGACCAAACCAACAACATAGGAAAATGGAGAACCTGGAGGAACTTTGATTATAGGGATGACAACCCCGTGAAAGCTAAAGCAGAGGAACTTATGAAAATTTTAGAACAAAGGAAGATTTTAGTGTCAAGGGGGCATGACCAACTGAGATGGGGCAACAATAATGAAGGTACCTTTAATCTTAAGGAAGCAAAACTCATACTCCTTGAACTGGATTCCCATGTTCCGGATAGGATTTGGCCGGACCTATGGAGGCATCAAGATTGGATGAAGATTAAACTCTTCCTGTGGCTGGTTCAACATAAGAAAATTTTCACCTGGGATAATATTTAGAAGAGAGGTGTCGTGGGGCCTTCCAGATCCCAGCTCTGTGAAGCCCAAGAGGAAACAATGGAGCACCTTCTCAGCAATTGCATTTTTACCTCTAGGTTGTGGGATTATTTTGCCAACATATTCCAACAGACTGATAGGGACAAAGGGAGTGTTATCAACACCCTTAACAACTGAAGAAGAAACTTTTCAGATTATGAATTTCTTGGCTCAGCATGGGCTCTTACGCCAATCTTTATTATATGGAATGTCTAGAAAGAAAGGAACAATAGAATCTTCAAAAATGAAAAGAAGCCCTCCCAACGCCTTTATGAGAAAATCTTAATACAACTTAAGGAGATGGTTCGCACTATAGTGCGAAATCCCCCTAAGAACCCACCTTCAGCAGCATAATTGAGGATTCTCAGTCAGTTGGGTTTGCAGGGACTTATTCCTCAGGGCCTAGATAGGAAGGTAATAACAATGGATTCGGAGGAGGATTTCTGGCATCATCCCCCTAATGGTTTTTCGAAATTCAACATTGATGGGGCTTTAAAAGGCAACTCAGGCACTGCTGGTTATGGAGGGGTGTTAAGGGATGAGAACAGAAGTATTCTTTTCATCTTCCATTGCCATTTAGGAAGAGCCACTAATAATATGGCAGAATTAATGGCTATGGAGCAATGTTTAGATTTCCTGAAACAGGATAAACAAATGTGATTATTGAAGCTGATTCTGAGTTAATCATTAACTCGGTGAAGAGAATAAGGTGGGGTACGATGCCAGAAAAATCCTCAAGAAACTGGAGGCTAATCCAGGACTTTCAACAGATTCAGCTTCACCTCGAGTGCCCTCGAACAATAAGTTTTAAACATGTGCGAAGAACGGCCGATAAATTGGCGGATATTTTGGCCAATGAAGGAGTGATCTATAGAGAAAACAAGGTTGCGATGGGTTGGCAAGAGTTGCCTCAGAACAGATTAAGGGCGAATTGTCACGACCAAGCAGATGAAGACAGGATGGTGTTTCGGAACAGGGCCATGGAGGCAGGGTCTATATGACTTAGTTTCTTTATGATTAACGGTTTTTACACAGTCTGGTCTTTAGTGGGATGCAGGCCATTATTGGCCTTCACAACCCTGGTAGGTACATTCACTGAGGCTCCAGGTGGAAGCAGCTTGGGAGACTCTATTTTTTGGATGGTCAGCAGGATCGTGGGAGTCACTGCTTCCATTGGTTCAGGTAGAGGAGTTGCTGCGAGGGGCCGAAATCCGAGATCTCACGGCGGCCTCAAAACCATTGGTTTTCCTTCATTGGACGTAATATCGTGTTTGGTGTGGTTTATCAATGATCGCAGGCCCTGCAAGCGAGAAGTGGTTTTTCCGATATGGGAGAGATTCCATTCAACGAGCTACACATGGCCTAGGGGTCCGATAGAATACCGCCCTCGTCACGCGCTATTGTTCGGCACTATAAACCCGTGCGATAGGATCCTCAGTCGTCGGATTAAGCAAGGCGGATCTACGGTTAGGAACGGTCGAGCATGTTGGTGGGTCCATGTGGATAACCGTCGAGTTTCTAAGTACTGTGAAATTTTCCACTCTCGTGGGATAGGGCGAGGTGGTTTGACGGTTGAGATTAAAGAAGCAAGTCAGCATGACAGCGGGAATCGTTGATGCATTTTATTCTTGGCGGGATGCGAAATGTTCTTGGTGGGAATCATTGTTTTTGTACGTGCTACAGGTTCGAGGATTCATGAGTTATTCCAACCTAAAATCCTTATAGATTGGTACCTTCTTTCCTCTTAAGGTCCGATTCTTTATTCTCGTCAGCTGGCTTCAGCTTTGTTTTTCCTTTGAGAGTTTTGAGGTTTTGTTGGTAGGGGTCGGGGCTTTTTACTTAGGCTCGTTGGCAGTTTGAGATTGGTTTCTTCCTTGGTCTATAACTCCTTGTGGAATGTTGTATTGTATTTTATGTATTTTATTTACAAATTAATGAAATAGGAGGTTTGACTCTTGCTTCAACAAAAAAAAGAAGCAAATATACAAGACAAGAAAGAAGCTTGAAGTATCTAATATTCTGGAAATTTGACCATTGGAAATTTATTTTGTCGAAGGTAAGAAGGTATATCCAACTTAGCTTGAATTGAACCATACAGTAAAAAATATCAAGAGCCTTTTCTCCTATTATACAAGTGTCATCCTCCCCTAAAAAACAAGAAATAGTTGATAGGACTTCCTATGTAGTTTCAAAGAAGACAGATAATGGATATGGGGCATTCTACTATGGAATTACAACTTTAGATAGTAGAATGAGTTTCAACATATTCTCCTTGTTGTTCAAGGATAAGGACCTACATGTTTGTATTAAAGCTTCATCCGTAAAGGTCTAGAGACGGTTAGCAATTGGAAACCAGAGTATATTATAGAATGCTTCTGTGGTAATTTGAAAAATGATATGACCCTCCTTTGAAACTACACAAAGACTGGACGGGACATATGCAAAACTACACCAGATAACCTATTCTGGGAAATCACAAGTTTCGGGTAAAATGGCAAAGAATAACCTTCACTCAGCTATACGGAATAGATAATTTGTTTGAGATAGCTTATTCTCTGACTAAAAGTAAGTGAAGATGGCAATATGTATCGTGAATATTGGTTTCCCTCTCCAACGAGGGAAAAATATCATAGTTCACAGGCTCGTGGGTAAGGAGGTTTTTCGTTTTATTCATTTTAGAGAAGACATATAACAACAATGGAAAGAGAAAGGTGACAAGGTTACCCAAAATAGATGATATAGGTGAAGCTGAAGTGGATGTTGTTGAGGCTTCTCTGTAGAAATTCAGTGGTCCAATTGGCAATCAAGAGTAGTTTTCATCCATGAGTTCTGATGAAATGATAAAATTTTCCTCTGCCGACTCAAAAAGCTATGTATTTTGCACTTGTGCGCAAGCCATTAACTTTGCACATTTTGTTGATGACATCATGCTAACGTGGTGCTGATGCAGATTAGCCACATCAACATCCAGCTATCAATGATGTGAACTTTGAGAATTACTTGGTAGTCATGCTAGTGTTTATAACGTCGCTTGCTTATCACTGGCTCCACGTTAGGTTGTTTGCGTGTCCAGGAAAATGGTTGAGTAGTTTGAAGGCCCTTGCCCCTTGCTCCTCTCCTCTGGTTTTGAAAATTGGGAGAGGGTTCCCTACAGATATGGACGGTCGATTTGTGAAGGCAGTTTGGGCACAAATCCAAACGAGAGACCCCCGTTAAACAAAAGTGGGGCTTGGGGTCCCTCGAATCGTCCGATATTTGCTGGGGAGACTTGCCACTTGATCCGTGTTTGAATGTATGCACCCCTTAATGTGAAATCTTTCATCTGCCCGAACCACTTTACTATAGGTTGATGGTATACAATTTCAAACAACCTATTATATAAATTAACCAAGATATATATAAATATGTTTTTTCCTTTTTATCTTTTTTTTTTTTTTTAATATATATATTCATATTATTTATATACAATGAATATAAATCATGTTGATGCCATAAGAAGATGGAGTACCCTTCCGTTCATTGGTGTCAGCCATAGGAAAAGTGGTTTGAAAGGGACAAATCTAGCAAAACAATCAGGGTTTGCAGAAAATCTAGCTAAAATTTCGTGGAACCAAAATCAAATAATTTATTTAACTTCACATATATTATTATTTGTAAAGAAATATTATTTTTTTATGAAATTTATTTCATAAAAGCATATTTTTCAAAACATATGATATCCATGGTATATATAGTTACATCCACAGCTTAGAAAATTTGGAAAGTTTAAATGGAAAGCATCAAAACCGTCTTTTCAAATTGGATAGTAACAGTTTTACGGTGGGGTTGCACCCTCTCAGAGATCCACCGGCTGCTAGAATTACATGTAGAACTAGTCAGTAATGTCGTTATGACCTGGTACGATTTGCTCCAATGTAAAGGAGACAGGACAGTGTGGTGATTTCGGTTCATTTTCATGGTTGCCCATAAAAATGGAACACCTCATGTATTTTAGTTTAAACGGGAAACAGCTTTTGCAGGGTTTCGTCCTGATTCCTAGAAAATGAAAAATGCATTTTTTTCTTTTGACTGATTAATTATGTTTTTTTTTCCTTTTTGAGTATCTAATTTAATTATTGATAGGGGAGATTTATTTATCAACAACACGAAAGATTTGACGTTAAGTTCTAAACATCATTACTATCTTTTCAGAATGGAAAGTAAACACTTTTACAGTGGAGAACCGATCCTTACCTCCACCGGTGTGGCCGACCTTGAGTATCAAGGCATGTGGGTATTATTATTAGCAGAGGTACATGGTATTCAGTATATTTTTTTTTAAGTAATAAAATATTATAGATAATATGTATTTGTTTTTTTTTAATATGAGTTTTAGAATTTTAATTTAATTTTTAATAATTATAAGTGGATGGTTTTATTTTATTTCTAATTGTATTTGTAAATTAAAAATTGTTATTTATTTTTAAAATAGTTATTTTGTTTCTCTTTTTTAATGATTTATTTAATTCAATATATATATATATATATATATATTACAATTTTTTAAATATGTGATATGGTATTTTTAAATATGTGATATGGTATTGATTCATCATATTGTATCATAAATTTATCATAAATTTATTTAGTAATTGATTTTCTAAATAATTTATTTATCATGTTGGATCTTAAAGCATTTAAGTAAATATGCAATTTAATAATTTTAAAAAGACACTGACGTGTAAATAAAAAGAGTTATATAAAGGAGTTTTTACTATTTTTCATTCATCATATTATTCTTTATTTATATATATTTTTTGATGATCTTTTATTTTTATTTTTTTATTGATTTTTTTTTTTTTATATATATAGTTTTAACCTAGTTTATTATAGATTTAAGGTGTAAGGTGTTGCAAAACTAAATTTAAAGGGATTGTTTTGCAAGTAAATATTGATAATTATTTGTATGGTTGTATTAGTTAATATTAATTTTTCTATTTTATGCAAAATATCTTTATATTTCTTTTAAGGATTATACATGTTATGATAATGAAGGATTATTTATTTTATTTATAATAGTTGAAGCTATTATAATAATGTTTATTATATTACTTATAGGAATTGAACTTGGAGGTACAAGATTCCAATTATTCCACCAAACCATTCAAAATAAATTTAATTAACAGAAATTTATATAATATGGAAATTATAATTTTCAAATATACAATGTAGATTATAATTATAATTATAATTAAAAAAATTTATAGTTAATTTTTATTTAATTTCTTATTTTCTATATAGATATATATGGGGTCACTAAAGGAAATGCTAGTTAGATGAGTTTGTGAGATGGAACCAATGACCATTATACAAGAATTTCATTAACAATACATCCATTCATTAGCTATTTTACAATGGTGGGAATTTATGAATTGAATTATTATCCTTTTACTAATTTTATTTTTATTTTTTAAATGTAATTGAAAAGATTTGTATTAAAAATTTGAATTCAAAATTATCTATTGGTCCATAAGTATAATTTTTCTAATAACTTCCCAACAAAAAATAAAATTTACATTTCATTGGGTACCATTATGTTTTTTTGGTTTTTTCTACTGGTAAGTAATTCTTGTCCTCTTGGTCATTCTCCTCCTCTGCTAGCATGTTAATATATGGGAACTCAAAGTAACCTCCACATAGCCAACCAATTGCTCCACTTGTTTTCATATTTTGAAATATCCCTTGTGATTTTAGGGATGATGATATTCCAACTTTTTAAAGAATGATTTTTTTTTTTTTTTTGTTATTAGCCATAAAGACCCTTTTTACTAATATGAATCCATGATTCACCAAAAAATTAACGTATGTGTTGTGATGTCTTAGAATATCAAAGGATTGATATTGTTCAAATTTATGAGGCGACCCTCTTATTCTTGCAAGGAGAGTTTTCAATTTAGAATTATTAGTGGAGGAGCCATTTTCATAAATAAGAGATGAGGAGAGGAGAGTCCCATATTGGTGGCTTTCAATGTTAGTTTTTGGAATAGGCTTTGATAAAGGCTCTCTATTTTTTCTTGATTATTTTGCGCTAAACAAAAACCCCAAGAAAATAGTTATGTTTTTTCTCAGGGGTGATATATTACTCCCTTGCTCTTGTATATTGGATTTTGTGGTCTCGTCAAAAAATCGAACTCGATGACTTTGTCCTAATTGTCAGTAAAGAAATTCCTCCTTTGAAGATCTAATATTTCCTATATTGTATTCTTTTTTAATTCTCAAATTGATTTATTCCTGTAGATTGAACCCTTGAATCTAAGTTTCTTTCATCCTATCCACTCCTTGGGATGAATATGAGAATCAACGGTGAAAATTTACTACTTCAGTTAGAAGGGAGGAGGTTCTGATCACAACTTATATAGGGTATGCCATTTTACTTTGGAAAATAACTCTAATTCTAGCCAGCTAGATTTTCTAGCATATAAACTTACAAAAATCCCATAAGAAACTTTTTAAAAGTGGTTTTCCTTTATGAATCTTCATAATGTTTAACCCACAATCTAAAGAAATGAATGATATTTAATGACCATGCAATTCTTTGTGTGATGTTTTTTAAAACACATTCCTGTATCTGCTTAGAAAACTTGTAATCTTTGAATAACTGAGTTATGGTTTATTCTTCTTCTTTGCACAAAGAGTATCTGAAAGGACCTACTCATCATGTTTTTATACATATTTTAAGTTTTTATAACTTTTCTGTGAGATAACATCCAATAAAATGTATTAACTTTAGGAAGATAATTTGAGTTCCATAATCGAGACAACATTGTTAATTTGGGTGGAATATCATCCAGAAAGACGAGTGTGCTATACCTATACTTTATCATGTCTAAGGAATGAACCAAATCTCTATTATCTTTTGCTAATAAGGATGTGGGAGCACAATTAGACACTTAAAGTTCCAAATCATACACTAGAGGAGAGAAAGGAGGAGGGACCATTCCCATATACCAAATATTCCATCGTTCATATTCTCACTATGTAGACATATCAAATAGTGTGAATTTTTGATATTTTGAAAGCGAATTTCTAAGATTATTAAGAAAATTACAAGATTATAGGGGAGAACTCTCTAAAATGGAGGTAATATAGATGTTAATATGATGTCTATTTCTAGGGGTCCAATTAAGGTTTGATTTGATTAACAATATAGAAACATAGATTAGTATTGAGATATGGGTACCTTCCTTCATATGATTTTGATTTTAGAGGAAGTTTCTCCCTTTTTTGGGAAAATATTTTTTATTGAAATAAACCTCTAAGCTAGCTTTCCACCCATTACTAAGTTCATACTATAGATCTTTGACGTCTAGGTCCCCATTGGTTTTTGGAGTGCACATCACAAGTCATTTAAATAAATGAAATATTTCAGAGTTTAATTTCCTACCTTATAAAAGGAATTTCCTGATTTCTATGAGAAGGGAATCTCTAATTCCTTTACGAGATATCCCATTAGTGAATTGATAAAGGGGAAGAGGAAAAATGATAGACTGGATTAAGATAAGTCTTCTGGTTGGATTTATCCATTTGACTTCCAATTGAGAAATATTTGATTTTAATTTTCCAAGTAACAGATCCTAGAGGGATGCGAGAAGGGCTTTAGAGAATTTGGGATCCCCAAGTAAGAGAACGGAGTATAAGACTTTAGAACTAGAAATCGTAATGAGCGATTCAAGAGTCTTTGTGAATTACTGTTATTCCACGTGTAGATAAATATTCTAGTTCAATTAACTACCCCTTCTAAGGCCATAACAAAACTAACTAGTACCAATATAAAACTATTTGTGATGTTCACTCAGGCTCATGCCAATAGAAAAGTTAAATAAAAAACTAAGAGTGACTTAAACTCCTTACCACTCTTGTGAATCTCATTCCTAGTAAGGTCCCCAGTATCCTTGACTTTTCAATATTTATGTTTAAATAATCTATTATAAGAACATAAAACAAAGGATATAGGGGACATCCTTGTCTTATCCGGCAATTGGACTTGAAGAATTCCTCCATTATACCATTAACTAATGAGGATATCCAAGGGCCTTCAATGCGGTTGGCCATCCATCTAAACAATTTATTGCCAAATCCAAATTTATTTAGAACAACAAATAGGAAGGAATGTCTTACATTACTGAAGGCATTAGCCACATCTAACATGATGGTCATTCCATTTTCTTTCCTAATTTTACTTGAGGGAATAACTACTTATGAGAGAATGGTGTCAATCACTATTTTTATTTTGGTTACAAAACCTCCTTATTTTTATAAAATTATCTTAGGTAGTAACATGTTAAGGTGAGATGCAATAATTTTTTAAACAAATTTATAAGAAAGATTACAAAAATAAATAGGCCAAAACCTAGAAAAGAAAGAGGGCTTGTCCTTTTTTGGAACCAAGGCAAGGAAGTTGGACTTGATCCATCCTCCCATCTTCAAGTGGTGGAAGACATAATTAATTATCCTACATAACTCGAATTTGATAATATGTTAGTGGTTTTGATAGAAGTGAGCTAAAATTCCATCTAAATAGGGAGCTTTATCTCTAGGTTGAAAGATTTTAGAAATATTCATATATCCCTTGTGTAATTATAATAACTTATTAGTGTTTTTAGTAACTATAAGATGGATATTTCCGAATATTTATTCCTCAAACTAAGGAGGAGGGGGTTTTTTTCAATGTAAAAGTTCTTGGAGTGTTAGAAAGCCTCCTCCTTGATACTATGAAAAAGAGGAAATTTATTTCCTTCCCACCAAAATTGATTTAACGTTATTTTTCAGCTGGAATGGTAAGATTCAAATGTGTTTTTTTCTCCATTAAGATATTCACAGAGAGAGGGATTTTCTCCATTTTTTATGAATAAATTCAAATTCTTATTTGAGTGACATTGTCTTTTTTCACTAGCTTTATAATTTTGTTTTTCCCGATATTTTAGGTCTTCCTTAGACACTTTAATCTTCTATTGCTAGAAATAAATAGGGGACCCAATTCCTCTAGTACTTGGAGATAATATCAGAGAGGCCTTATGAAGGGATCCAAAGAGGATTGAACTTAAACTAAAGAGGGCCATAATATATCATGTTATGAAGTTATAAAGAAAATGGGATTATGGTTTTAACTTTCTGAAGCCAATTCCCTATAGGATAGAATAAACTATTGAACCAAAAATTTAGTACTTACCAAAAACCTATCAATCCTTACAATAATGTTCCCCATTTCAACCCTTTGATTGTTCCACGTGTATTTTGGTTCTGGTAGTTTGACATCTAGCAAGTCCAAATATGTTACTAGATATTTCATATTTATTTACATAAATATCTAAAGGGTGATCCAACTCTTTTCTCCCATAGATGCAAAATGGTATTAAAATAATCCCAAAAAATGGGACTAGAGGATTGAGTTAGATAACCCATACTATGAAGATAATTCCAAAAAATCAATTTGTTATGATATGAAACTTGCACATAGATATTAATATAGATTACACCTTTTATGAAAGAAAATGGGGAAAGTTGATGGATACCCAATTTGGAGATTTCCATTCTTGGAGATTCTAAAATACTAAAGGGTATGAAACAATGTAGATTCCTCCTAAATATATTATTGATCTTGTTGTTGAGGTTTCAATGGCTCTCCATACACTTTTTACTTTAATCAAAATTTCCTCCTATTTCATTTTATTCTTATGGAGTAGAAGAATCAAGTCTTTTTCTTGTCTAATTAGACTTTTAATTTTTTTTATTCTTCTTTTATTCCCTAGTCCTCTACAATTTCAAGAGACTAGCTTCATCACTTACTTGTGGATATTATACACCCCTCTTGGGGTGTAACTGTACCTATTTGTCTCTTTGGACTTGTATAACTTTAATTAATGCTTCTTTGATTGATTTTTGAGTCCCCATCTCAAAATCCTTATCATATTTGTTAGAGTGAATATATCTATTTTATACTTTCTTGTGTCACCTTTCCATATAAATATAATGATTAGTATTTATTTTACATAGCTCCCCATCTGGTGGAACATAAAAGAGAGGGTTGATGGAAGTCCTTGGGAAGTCGGGGTCTTCTCCTTCTTTTGATTGTTCTTCCTCTTCTTTCATAGGGATTGGGACATATTCAAGTGGAGTCATACCTTATTCCTCTTTTTTCTCCTCCATGGAAGCTTACTTCTCGTGAATATATTAAGAAGTTTGGTAAGTTTAATCTATATTCTCCAGTCATTTTAGTATTTCAAGATGATTATTGAGAGATATTTTATGACTATACTATAGATTCATTAAAGAGGGATCCCCTGAAAGACACTAAGGTGGAAGTAATACCTTAGGACCAATATTATCCTCAAGGGGCTTGAGGGGAAATTTGTGGCCTTGAAGGACCTCTTATTCTGTTAGAAATATGTCATCTATCTCCTCCTTCCTTCTAGGAAGGACCATTTGACGATTTTGAAAAGTTTATGGGGAAATGTCCATATTCATGATATACCTTGCATTTGAAAGGAAATTGGTCATAGTAAACTTCCTAGAGGAAGGTCCAACTCTCTACAGATAACTTTATTGCTTCTGGGAGGCCTTTCCCTATATCAAATTCAATACAAATGCAAGCACAAGTCGAAATCACATCCTTGAGCTTTACTCTATCTATATACTTCCCTAGGGAAATGTCTATATTTATGAAATTTTCATTATTTTAGAATGGAGGGAAAAGTAAGGAGTTCTAAGTTCTACTCAGATAGGAACAATAGAAGGAACATCATTTTCAAGGTTTAAATATGAACTTCATCTCTCTAGATATAAGCCTTGAGCTCCCATAAAATAAGGACCAATTTTGAATATTAAGTCATTTTTAGTTTTATCTTCCAAATACAAGGTAAAAAGAAAAAAAAAAAATCCATAAATGGAGCCTAATACTTTTCTTTTAATCAAATGCCTTCAGGTTTTTTTTATTTATATATATTTTTTATGAATGGCAAAATCAGTAAAGCATTGTCTCTCATACTCACATGACACATGGTTGATCCTCGACGACTATCACTATAACCTCCGTGTGCAACCTCACAACCCCCAAGAATGGGAGGCGACACATGGGTATGTTGACATTTGAACCTGTGACCTACACAATGACACAAACATTTTAGCAGTGTGTTCGTTGGCAAAAAAAAAACCACACTCTTGGGGGCTAAATGCCTCTAGTTCTTATCCATACAAAGGTTTTGGAATTTTGCAGACAGTCGAATCCCAATGAACTAATCCAACCAAGCTACGATCCACTAAATGAAGTTCCATAGTAAAATATTTTGTAGTGTTCACCACGAATTTTGGAATTTCTTCAATCTTCTTCACAGATTTGGTGAGTCACGACCTTTGGATTATGGACTATATCAATATGAATGTGTTAAACACAACATTTTTAGGGCATGAAGGGGGCAGGGCGGGTTATGCACCCACGAGCTAGACACAATCAAGGAATGCAGGAGGTCAACAAGGGTTTTGGATGTTGAGAGCTCAAAGCTTGTTTCCAGGTTCCTAATTTTTAGCCAATATATTTATCCTTTTAATAAATGATGGGCTTCTAAATTTTGTTTTTAAACTATGGAAACATATTCTCACTACAACCATATATTGAGTGGGTTTACTGGTTAAGACCATATAATTTTTTTGTAAGAGGTTACAAATTTAAATTTAAAATGCATAGAATATGTAAAAGAAAACCCCTTATCCCACAAATAAGAAAGTGTATACTTCAACATAAACTCTATGTGCACACACACACATACACACATGAATGAATATTTTTCTAGAAAATTTAACAAAGAGATTGGTCTTATTCTCGTGTGACACAAGGTCAATTATGTTTTCTACCACTATAAACTTCAGCTAAACCACATTGCCTCAAACACATAAACATAGGTTAATTAATCTCTAAGATTTAAAAATAACACCTTCTACTCACATTTACTTTATATGTCCACGTACTTTCCAAATGAACTCCCCCATATAGATGATTATATAATTATAATTATTTAAATTAATTTATTAACTTTAATCACATTAAATATTTTGAATAATAATTATTGCTGGTATATATTTAAAACATTTTTTCATAAATGATATCTATTTTTACGTAGTACCTTACATCAACTTATAAACATGGATGAAAACATTTTTTTTTAACTTTTTATTGTTAATTTTTAACTTTAATTTTTATTCAATATATATATTATTTAATGACCTTACATCAACTTATAAACATGGATGAAAACATTTTTTTTAAACTTTTTATTGTTAATTTTTAACTTTAATTTTTATTCAATATATATATTATTTAATGAGTAGACAATTAAATTTAAAATTTTTCCTACAATTAAGCAATTAAATTTGAAAGAAATCTCAATGTTAGAACTCATTCTCTTATGCTTTGGCGTTAAATTTTGTTAACTTCATCTTGCGATGACTTTGGTAAGGCTTCTAACTTGGATGGTACTTTTGGTTGGTGGGAATACCAACTCTTCTTTTCCTTTACAACAATAATAAGTATAATTTGGTTACAACAATACATAGAATTTTGGGGGTACTCCGGAATTAGGATTATTATTATTATTTTGTTTTATTTTTTACTTTTAATTAGAGTTATGTGTTTATTATAAGTTAAATTTTGATTATTTTAATAATTTTAATTTAATTATTAATAATTATTAGTGGATATAAAAAATTTAATTTTTAATAAATATATTAGAATATTCATAAATTAAGGGTTAAAATTTATCTTTAAATTAACTATGCTCTTTTAATTAATTTATCTCAAATTAATTAACTAAAAAAAATGTCATATGCCCACATTATGTTTGATAGGTTGTATTGATAAACCATGATATTAGCTCATGTTATTGTAACAAGAGATATTTACAAGTTAATAATTTCCATAGTAAAATGGAGATGAATCTCCATGGTTAAAATTATTGTTATATATATCTTTTAAATGTATATATGTATAGTTTATATATTAATTCTTTTTATAATTAATAATGGCAATAATTTAAAATAAAGTATAATTTAGTTAATTTTTATGATTTTATTTAATGCAATGTGGGATGGATAATGGGACAAGTCATGAATGGATGCCTATTGGTATTTACAACTATTTAATTTATATCGATATACCAGTTTATAAAAAAATTATGGTTGACAGGTTTTTATTTTTTATGTTTTCATTTTTAAAAAATATTACAAATAAAAATTCTAAAATATATTAAAAAAAAAATTTAAAAATATATTATAATTTATTGTACTAGTAATTTCAATGAGAGGTATATTCTGCAACCTAATATGAGGGTGATGTGTGATTTTATTCGTGTTCAATATGGAGTTAACAAGTGTCCTCTTAAAATAAAAATAAAATATTCTCTAAATAAAAAATATAATAAAAAACAAAAATAAATATGCATGTTTGGTTAGTTTTAATTAAAGCCATTATAAAATATAAATAATCTCAGCCTCACTATAGTCCTCACTATAGTCACTCCATTTTTTTTTGTTGATATCATAATCCAATAAGGTAATTTTTTTCACTTACCCTATCATAAATAAAACATTTCTAATATAATTATAGATCAAATTTTAAAAGAGATAAAATAATTGGAAGTAAAATAATTTTCAAAAATATTACATAATATTTAAATAAATTATTTGAAGATTTATGTTCACTATTTTATTTCCATATCAAGTCCATATATATTTATATAAAAAAAGAAAATGTTAAAATAGAATATCATAATATTCTATATAGTAAAATATTCAATGTTCCAAAAGAAAGTAATTAAAAGCTAAAAATATTAAATATTTCCGAATAGATGTGTAATTCATTCAATTCTTGTTTAACCATTAATAATGTTGTTTATTTTAAGGCAATATAGTTCATTGATAAAATGTCTCAATGCACATATTATGTAAAATATTTTAATGTTATATATATATATATATATATATATATATATATGATGTCACACCCTCATAAACATATACATAAAAAAAATGGCATTAATGCAAAACACATATGAATCAATGGTAACTCTATTAACCATTGAACCCTTTACTTAGCACTGCTTATATGTCAATTTATATATATTATGTTGGCTCTTAAGTTTTACCGCATAATACTTATATGCTGCACGAAGGTAGATTGTGGTTGAACGTATGTTGTTCTAACGCTAACCTACCAACCCCTCAGTACATGGTATATATTAAATAGGCGCAGTGATTTTTTTGGTCCGGCCGCTGTCCCTGCCGGCGCCAGGTCATCGTTTGCTTTTATGTCTTGGGCTCATACGCTGGCAGGTGGCATGGCTTACCTGCGGGGCCATGTGACACCTCGGGCTCCGACACCTCGTCCCTCCCGCTCTAGTTTCCCGTGCGGTATCGACGGTCGGGATTTACATTCCAGATCGGAGGGCTGGAGTGAACCCAAGGGTATAGGGTTAATACATAAAACCTTATGCTGCAAGTCGAGTTCATTTGTTACACAGGGTTGTATCCTCTTCGTTTCTCCGACTCCAGTTCGAGTTCTGTTAGCCTTCTGGATGCCGAGGCATGCCCATCAAAACTTACTCAGGTAATGCAATATCCCGCCTGCATATTCGTCTGGTACCATTCTTTTCTTTCCTTTGGGTTGCTCGCGCTCAGGTTAAGTTTGGTAAACTTGTTATTTTTTTTCAGATGTTTATACTAAATTATTTCCTTATTGGTAATGCGTGGAGGCAGATCCGCTCGAGCCCCCTTCAACAGCGTGACCTCAACGCCTCGGCTTCCTCTGCAATTTTACAGGTAGGGTTACCATTCATTTCACGATTCCTCCTGGGTGTGAGAGCTCTAAGGCTCCTTCGACCCTAATGGATTCTTGTTTGTGTATTGCAGTCTGGTCTCTCTGTGGCCGATTCTCTTTCGTTTTCGTGTTGATGAGGTGTTTCCTGAGGGAAACCTCACGGCTCATGGATTTTAACTATCATGCTTAGGCCATGTCTGGCCCCGGTGAGTTTTGATACACCGAGGAACTTGTGTGCTCGAATTCATTTACTGTGACTTAAGTTTGAACATTTCTACCCATTGCGGGGTTTTGGGCACTGATGCCTCTGTACTTAATTTAATGGTAACTGTAACGAGCTGGCTGTATGCCAAACTCTTTGGTTAGCGGGACTAGACTGTACATTTCCTTGTTTCAGTTTAATGTATATAAATGTTACATTTCCAGGATTATATTATCTGAGTTTTCATATTTTGCATTCGAAGGTTGTCTTTCTATCTGAGATCCTTCTGGGTTGTTTACGTTTTGAATGCTATTACCCCGGGTTCGCTGTTATCATTGTTGCTAATGGTTATTCGCCTCCGGCTCTAACTCAGCTGTCTTTCTGCCCTGGAGACAACAGCACTCTTCGGGTTCACTTATTTCTTAACGACTGAGAACGAATTAAATATACTCATAGTCTCTGTATAAGTTGTGTCATTGAATGTGATGTGCTCGTTTGGTTTACGCAACAGCACCTTATATGTTTCCTTACCTACAAAGATTAGTTTATATTTCTTGTAAAGGTTTACTTGAAAGCATATACGGGTTCTTCGTTTGATATGGTTACCCGGAGAATGATTCTTCACAGTCGGCTCACGGCTGTGGTAGCGCATACTCCGAGCTGTTAACTTAGTCTTGAATACTGTTTGATGTCTATTTCCGTAAATTTATATACTTTGATTTCCTCTGTTGGCCGTATGTATTGTTCACTACTATAACGGCATTGGTTACTGTAGGGTTCCATTATCTTCGGCGATTGCAGGGTTTGTTCTCTTCCTGAAGGATATGTTATTTTTCCGATACTCATTCTTCTCTTGTATCTTAAGGTAGAATCAATTCCTTTCTGTCAATGTTCATGGAGAGATTTATTGGCCGGCTTTTCTTACACGGCTCAAAAGTTTTTCTGATGATTACTATCGACACATTCATAACTGGTTAAGTTCTATAGCATCCTAGCTAGTTGTTTCGTTGCATGCACTTCTTTAATAAGGACCACCACTGTGTCTCTGTTTCTTTTAATATGTATATTGATCGATGGTCTGTATTTTTAAGTTAACTGCCATCTGTTTTACTACATTATCTTAATGATAATCTGACGTTTAAGTTAAACTACCTCCTGTTTAACTAAATTATTCATTATGATAGTGATTAAAGAAAATGAACACACAGTCATTCCCTGACTACCGTAAGTCCTCTGTACATACATCATTCTTTATTCGTTCAGTTTTCTCTACAGTAGTAACTAAAGAAATAAAACACACAGTCATTTCCTGACTACTGTAATTCCTCTGTGCATTCATCATTCTTTACTCATTCAGGTTCTCTGCAGTAGTAATTAAAGAAATGTATCACACAGTCATTACCTGACTACTATAAGTCCTCTGTGCATTTATCATTCTTTATACACTCAGATTCTCTGCAGTATGAATTCATACCTGGTTCGCCAGTGTCGTAAATGGGTACCTCAGTAAGTTCACCTGCATGCCAAATCCGCTCTTCCACCCAACCATGAGATCCATCTATAAGACTGGATTCTCCCCCCGAGCCATCTTGCAGGCCTTCAGCCCTCAACAAGATGTGTGCACCTTGTGCCTGGTTATCTGGTCCTTACCAGACTTAACCAGTTTTCTCTTGTAATTCCTTTTTCCTCTTGGAAAAGATTTCTCTCTCTCTGTCTGTCCCCACAGCACAGAGCTTCCTCCCCATTACCAGGACTTTTCCTGTTTGGGTGGGTAGTTTCAATCAGTTAATACAACTGAATTCTTTCTTTGAAATCCTCCTTTAAGAGGCTGCCAGCATTTGAAGAAAAATATTTTAAATTTCTCAATAAAATAGTTTATCAGAGTTTTGTTTTTTTTTTTTTTTTTACAATAAAACAACAACTACCATACTATCTTTTACCATAGTAAAATTCCACATTTACAGCTTCTGGGGTCATTACATCTTCCCCTCCTGTGATTGGACATCGTCCCGATGTCTATTCCCCCTAAACAAATTCGGGTAAGCTTCTTTCAGGAGTTCTTCATCCTCCCAAGTGGCCTCATCAGGCCCATAGTGTTGCCACTGCACCTTAGCTTGGGAAATAGCCCGCTTCCGCAGCCGCACTTCTCTCCGGTCGAGAATGTTCAATGGTTCGACCAGAACCTCGCCTTCCAGTTCGACCTGCAACCAACAACAGATCTAGTTATTTCCTTGTTTGAGGTTGGAGCTTAGCTAGAATATCCAGATTGATTCTTACCCGAACATCTTGCCATTGGATCACATGTTTAGGATCTTAGACGTATTTTTTAAGTACAGAAACGTGGAAAACATTGTGGATCTTAATATGGCTTGGCAGGGCAAGTTGATAAGCTACTGGCCCCACTCTTGCCAGGATTTGAAAAGGTCCAAAATAGCGAGGGGCAAGTTTGGCACACCCACTCCACTGCAAGGTACTCCTTCTGGCTTGAATTCTTACAAAAACATGGTCTCCGACCTGGAATTCTTTGAACCTTCTCTTCCGGTCTGCAAAACTTTTTTGTCTGTCCTGGGCAGCCTTTAAGTTGGTACGCACCTTTTTCACCATGTCTTCCATTTCCTTGAGCATTTCCGGGCCAAATCTTAATCTATCCTCAGGTCCACCCCAACTTGAGGGTGTGCAGCACTTCCGCCCATACAGGACCTCAAAGGGACTCAGTTGTGTTGACGTGTGATACCCATTATTATACGCGAATTCAACCAGGTGGAGATATTCCTCCCATTGGGTTGGTTTCAGCATAACACATGCCCTCAACATGTCCTCCACCACCTGGTTCACTCGTTCCATTTGGCCATCGGTCTGGGGATGATAGGCTGTGCTAAAGTTTAGCTGTGTTCCCAGTTCAGCAAACAATGTCCTCCAAAAAGTTGATGTGAACTTAACATCACGATCAGATATTATTACCTTCGGAAGTCCATGCAATTTGAACACATTTTGCATGAAAATATGAGCAATTTGCACAGCCTTATACGTAGACTGTACAGGTATGAAGTGTGCTGCCTTACTTAGCTTATCTACCACCACCATAATAGAATCATTATTTTTCTTGGTTCGGGGCAACCCTGTTATAAAATCCATGGAAATAGTTTCCCATTTCCATTCCGGAATGGGTAAGGGTTGTAGCAACCCTGCTGGATGCAAATGCTCCGCCTTAATCTACTGACATTCCAGACATCGCGCTAAGTATTCAGCTACATTCTTCTTCATTCTTGGCCAATAGTATTCCTTCCGAAGTGCGGTGATCATTTTTTGGTAACCTGGATGCCCGGTGTAGTGGCTGATGTGAAATTCGTCCAGAATCAGTTTTCTAAGACTGTCTTCTTCAGGTACATACAGCCTTTTATTATAGTACAAAATTCCGGCATCATCGAACTCATATCCCTGTTGTGTTTCCCTACCAGAAAATTGTTGTACCTGATGTTTAATTTGCTGGTAAACAACAACTTGATCAACTGCTATTTTTATCCTTTCAAGTAAACTATTTTGCCATCTACTGACCGAAATTTTGCACAAGCACTGTACCTTTCGACTCAATGCGTCAGATACCCGATTCTCCTTTCCTTTTAGGTGCTTAATTTCAAAATCAAACCCACTTAGGAAATCTGCCCAACGAGCTTGTCTCGTATTTAAGGTGGGTTGACTGAAATAATTTGTTAGACTATGATGGTCTGTCAACAGCAGAAATTTCCTTCCCAAGAGGTAATGTCGCCACATCTTTAGTGCATGAATAACAGCTACCAACTCCAAGTCATAGGCAGAGTATTTCTGCTCATGTTCCTTTAGTTTTCTTGATTCGTATGTAATTAGTCTTCCTTCCTGCATCAACACTCCTCCCACACCCTCTTTACTTGCATCAGTACAGACCACGTAATCCTTATTAGGATCAGCTATGCTCAAAATGGGTGCGGTGGTGAGTAAGTGTTTAAGCTGCTCAAAGCTCCGCTGACACTCTGAAGTGCATTTGAATACTTTTCCCTTCTTTTGTAAAGAGGTGATAGGGTATGCTACCCTTGAAAAACTTTCCACAAACCTTCTATAATAGCCAGCTAGCCGCATAAAGGACCTAATATCTGCCACATCCTTTGGTATGGGCCATTCCATTATAGTCCTTATTTTCTCAGGATCCACTGCAATCCCCTCCTTGGTGATTATATGGCCTAGGTATTGTATCTCTTCCCGGAAGAAATCACACTTACTAAACTTAGCATATAGCTGATGTTCTCGCAGAGTTTGTAACACTACTCTAAGATGTTCCTCATGCTCCTCCCTTGTTCGGGAATAGATTAGAATATCGTCAATAAATATCAACACAAATTTATCTAAAAACCTGTGGAACACACTGTTCATTAAACACATAAAGGTAGCTGGTGCATTGGTCAGACCGAAAGGTAGCACCACAAACTCGTAATGCCCATACCGAGTTCTGAAAGCTGTCTTGGCGATATCTTCCTCCTTAATTCTAATCTGATGATAACCAGATCGCAAATCGATCTTAGAGAACACCGTTGCCCCCTTCACTTGATCGAAAAGTTCATCAATCCGGGGCAAAGGATATTTATTTTTGATCGTGAGCTTATTCAGCTGACGATAATCAATACACATCCGAAAAGTCCCATCTTTCTTTTTGACAAATAACACTGGGGCTCCCCAGGGTGATACACTGGGACGGATGTAATTTTTGTCTAGCATCTCCTAGAGTTGCATCTTTAATTCTGTTAATTCTAGTATGCTCATTCGGAATGGTGCCCGTGACACGGGTGCTACCCCCGGAATCAGTTCGATGGTAAAATCCACATCTCTTTTAGGTGGTAATCCCGGTACTTCCTCTGGAAAAACATCTGCAAATTCTTGCACCACTGGAATATTGTCCAGCGTAGCGGTTTTGTCCTTCTCATTTGCGTAGCCCACCTGAACAACATAAATCTGGCATTTCTTTTTGATGCATTTAGCTAACTGAGACGCTGTAATGGGTCGGACCCGTACGGGATGCTTGATCCCTTGCAGTTCTTGTTGTTCACCAAGATCATTCTTATAGTAAATGGTTTTAGTCTTGCAGTTTATTAATGACCAGTGTTTCTCCAGCCAATCCATCCCAATCAGGATGTCATATGAACCCAAGGGTAGTACGTTCAGATCCACAACTATTGGCTGCCCTGCTACGGTTAAAGAGCAATTATTTATTTTTGCCAAGACCCGTCTCTTGGCTCCCGTAGCTAATTGGACCAACCACGGATTTCTGAATTTTTCAGATTGTAACTTACACTGTTCTACTATCTTTGGGCTAATATAACTTAAAGTAGCTCCTGGATCAATGAGAACAGCTATAGAAAGGTTTGAGATTTTACCTTCAAATTCCACCATAGTCGGCTGGTATTCCGCTTGGCGATCATCCAAGGCTGCGTTAATCCTCGGTACACTACGTGCCACATCCCCAACAGTCGATGCTTCATGAATCTGAGATATCTGGTCCGTACCCTTTCGCTGTGGACAATTTTAACATAGTGAGGTCCTCCACAGCCCCAGCATTGAACTGGAGGTCTGGTCATTCCTTCACCTTCTGGCCTAACAGGCTGTTCACTTATTTTAGTCTCACTTGTTGGCCTAGCTTGGGGCGCACTTCTTGCTATAGCTCTGCTGTTCAATCCTTTACCAGCTCCCTTACCCCCATTACTGCGACCCCCTTTGCTGTTTCCAACCACCCGACTACTCCTTCGTTCATTCCATCTTTTATTTGAAGTATTCCCCTTCTGTTTATTCTGCTGGTAACAGATCCTTGCTTTCCGGATAGCCTCATCCATGGTCCTAGGATTGTCGAACTCAATCCTCCCTCTTATGTATGAAGGTAAGCTGCTCACAAACCTTTGCACCTTGGCCTTTTCCTCCTTAATATAGGGTACATAACGTAGCAGAGAAGTAAAACGATTAATGAATTCGTCCATAGTCTGCTGCCCCAGCCGTAGATCATGGAATTCTCTTGCCTTTTCATCGTAGAAGCGCTCAGTCAGGTATCTCTCTTTGAAGTATTTCTGAAACTTCTCCCATGTGATGGTCCGTTCACTTACCCCCTTGACAATCTTGATTTCCTCCCACCACAGGGTTGCTTTACCTTGCAACTGGAAAATAACCAGTCGTGCCTTCAAGTTATGATCATACGCATACAACTGAAAATATTTATTCATATTTATTAGCCATGCCTCAGCCGCTTCTTCCTGTTCTCCATCAAAATGTGGGGGTTTAATTTTTCGAAATTCTCCCTGTAGCTCCATTCTCTGACGTTTTGAAGTTTGCTGTTCTGGTACATTATCAGAATGATCCTCCTTACCTTCTGAATTTTCGGGTCCAATTTCATAGTCTTGATCTTCTGTTATCTTCTGCTGTTCCGCGCTGGGATTAGATAAGGGGGGGTTCTGCCTGTCTGACAAACTCTTCAGAATTCTCTCTTGTTCCACCGTCAAGCGCGCATTGTCTTCCCGTAGTCTTGCCATATCATTTTTCAACTCTTGAACAGTTTCCAGTATTGCGAGATTAGTACTTCGTGTTTCCTCGCCCAACTGTACCCACAGCTCTGGGTTTTCCCGAGGGGCGCTGTCGGCTCCTTGCATTTCACTTCTTTTTCCTAGCTTAACTATTAGCTGATATATTCCTATATTTCACCCCTAAAATAGACAAAAACAGCAGTTATTTGATTGTTTTAACCTTCTATACATATGCATGGTATAATCTTCTGCACAGTGGAACATGTCATTCCTGAGGCCACAGTGTTGAAACTGGGCTCTGATACCAATTTGTCACACCCTCATAAACATATACATAAAAAAAATTAAAATTAAAAAAATGGCATTAATGCAAAACACATATGAATCAATGGTAACTCTATTAACCATTGAACCCTTTACTTAGCATTGCTTATATGTCAATTTATATATATTATGTTGGCTCTTAAGTTTTACCGCATAATACTTATATGCTGCACGAAGGTAGATTGTGGTTGAACGTATGTTGTTCTAACGCTAACCTACCAACCCCTCAGTACATGGTATATGTTAAATAGGTGCAGTGATTTTTTTTGGTCCGGCCGCTGTCCCTGCCGGCGCTAGGTCATCGTTTGCTTTTATGTCTTGGGCTCATATGCTGGCAGGTGGCATGGCTTACCTGCGGGGCCATGTGACACCTCGGGCTCCGACACCTCGTCCCTCCCGCTCCAGTTTCCCACGCGGTATCGACGGTCGGGATTTACATTCCAGATCGGAGGGCTGGAGTGAACCCAAGGGTATAGGGTTAATACAAAAACCCTTATGCTACAAGCCGAGTTCATTTGTTACACAGGGTTGTATCCTCTTCGTTTCTCCGACTCCAGTTCGAGTTCTGTTAGCCTTCCGGATGCCGAGGCTTGCCCATCAAAACTTACTCAGGTAACGCAATATCCCGCCTGCATATTCGTCTGCTACCATTCTTTTCTTTCCTTTGGGTTGCTCGCGCTCAGGTTAAGTTTGGTATACTTGTTATTTTTTTTCAGATGTTTATACTAAACGATTTCCTTATTGGTAATGCGTGCAGGCGGATCCGCTCGAGCCCCCTTCAACAGCGTGACCTCAACGCCTCGGCTTCCTCTGCAATTTTATAGGTAGGGTTACCATTCATTTCATGATTCCTCCTGGGTGCGAGAGCTCTAAGGCTCCTTCGACCCTAATGGATTCTTGTTTTTTTATTGCAGTCTGGTCTCTCTGTGGCCGATTCTCTTTCGTTTTCATGTTGATGAGGTGTTTCCTGAGGGAAACCTCACGGCTCATGGATTTTAACTGTCATGCTTAGGCCATGTCCGGCCCTGGTGAGTTTTGATACACCGAGGAACTTGTGTGCTCGAATTCATTTACTGTGACTTAAATTTGAACATTTCTACCCATTGCGGGGTTTGGGCACTGATGCCCCTGTACTTAATTTAATGGAAACTGTAACGAGCTGGCTGTATGCCAAACTCTTTGGTTAGCAGGACTAGACTGTACATTTCCTTGTTTCAGTTTAATGTATATAAATGTTACATTTCCAGGATTATATTATCTGAGTTTTCATATTTTGCATTCGAAGGTTGTCTTTCTATCTGAGATCCTTCTGGGTTGTTTACGTTTTGAATGCTATTACCCCGGGTTCGCTGTTATCATTGTTGCTAATGGTTATTCGCCTCCGGCTCTAACTCAGCTGTCTGTCTGCCCCGGAGACAGCAGCACTCTTCAGGTTCACTTATTTCTTAACGACTGAGAACGAAGTAAATATACTCATAGTCTCTGTATAAGTTGTGTCATTGAATGGTTTGGTTAAATGATGTGCTCGTTTGGTTTACGCAACAGCGCCTTATATGTTTCCTTACCTGCAAAGATTAGTTTATATTTCTTGTAAAGGTTTACTTGAAAGCATATACGGGTTCTTCATTTGATATGGTTACCCGGAGAATGATTCTTTACAGCCGGCTCACGGCTGTGGTAGCGCATACTCCGAGCTGTTAACTCAGTCTTGAATACTGTTTGATGTCTATTTCCGTAAATTTATATACTTTGATTTCCTCTGTTGGCCGTATGTATTGTTCATTACTATAACGGCATTGGTTACTGTAGGGTTCCATTATCTCCTGCGATTGCAGGGTTTGTTCTCTTTCCTGAAGGATATGTTATTTTTCCGATACTCATTCTTCTCTTGTATCTTAAGGTAGAATCAATTCCTTTCTGTCAATGTTCATGGAGAGATTTATTGGCTGGCTTTTCTTACACGGCTCAAAAGTTTTTCTGATGATTACTATCGACACATTCATAACTGGTTAAGTTCTATAGCATCCTGGCTAGTTGTTTCGTTGCATGAACTTCTTTAATAAGGACCACCACTGTGTCTCTGTTTCTTTTAATATGTATATTGATCGATGGTTTGTATTTTTAAGTTAACTACCATCTGTTTTACTACATTATCTTAATGATAATCTGACGTTTAAGTTAAACTACCTCCTGTTTAGCTAAATCATTCATTATGATAGTGATTAAAGAAAATGAACACACAGTCATTCCCTGACTACCGTAAGTCCTCTGTACATACATCATTCTTTATTCGTTCAGTTTTCTCTACAGTAGTAACTAAAGAAATAAAACACACAGTCATTTCCTGACTACTGTAAGTCCTCTGTGCATTCAACATTCTTTACTCATTCAGGTTCTCTGCAGTAGTAATTAAAGAAATGTATCACACAGTCATTACCTGACTACTATAAGTCCTCTATGCATTTATCATTCTTTATACACTCAAATTCTCTGCAGTATGAATTCGTACCTGGTTCGCCAGTGTCGTAAATGGGTACTTCAGTAAGTTCACCTGCATGCCAAATCCGCTCTTCCACCCAACCATGAGATCCATCTATAAGACTGGATTCTCCCCCCGAGCCATCTTGCAAGCCTTCAGCCCTCAACAAGATGTGTGCACCTTGTGCCTGGTTATCTGGTCCTTACCAGACTTAACCAGTTTTCTCTTGTAATTCCTTTTTCCTCTTGGAAAAGATTTCTCTCTCTCTGTCTGTCCCCACAGCACAGAGCTTCCTCCCCATTACCAGGACTTTTCCTGTTTGGGTGGGTAGTTTCAATCAGTTAATACAACTGACTTCTTTCTTTGAAATCCTCCTTTAAGAGGCTGCCAGCATTTCAAGAAAAATATTTTAAATTTCTCAATAAAATAGTTTATCAGAGTTTTGTTTTTTTTTTTTTTTTTTACAATAAAACAACAACTACCATACTATCTTTTACCATAGTAAAATTCCACATTTACAGCTTCTGGGGTCATTACATATGATGATGATGATTAACGTCCTCTAAGACCAATGCCTATCATACCTCAAGAAAAGAAAAAGAATTTAATTGTGATTCTTGAGAATCTTGTTTCTATGATCAAAGAGAGGGGAAATAAGTGTTCGAAGATCATTATAGTTGCGCTGACTTAAAAAGTCAGCAAGACTGGAAGTGCGAGAGTTGTTAGTGAATTGAGAGTAGATGTGAGTAAGAGTTGGGTAGTCTAAAACGAAGTGATTTTCATCTTCCACCTTCTTAGTATGGAAAATATGGCAAATTCTATCTTCCTGGGGAGTCATTGGAGTAGACTACCGTCTGGTTTCAATTTGAAGCTCATGAGAATTAATTCTTATCGTAGCGATCTTCATTTCTTTTAGTGCTGGTTAACAAAGAGATAATTCTGGTTATCAAGGTTAGGGTTGATCATAACCTTATAGTATATATATGTGTCTTTGTGTGTGTGGTTAAAACATTTTAAGAAGTTTGATATTTTCACATTTTCTTCCCTTTTTTGAGCTATATTTTTTCTTTTCAATTTTCTTTGAAATCGAGAAAAGAATTTTTGGACTTTCAATTTTATGGACTCTATATAGCACTCACAATTACAATTTAAACAATGAACAAGTAGACATTGTATATATATAAAATGAGAGAACCATTATATATTCATTGAAGGGATGAGAGAAATGTTTGTTGTTCTTTTTTTCTCTTTTCTTTTTTTTCTTAAAATTTTGACCTTTAAAAGATGTTTGCATCTGAAGAGATTTGATCCATATTTGGGCATGCGCATGCTAGACCCAGATTTATCTTATGCATGTTGTGAGATTTTGTAAGTGCTCCACATGGAGGTGACATGTGACCCTCTTAAATAAAAATAAAATATTATATGAATAGAAAAACAATGTTGGATATAACAAAAAACAAAAGTGAATATGCATGCTTAGTTTGTTTTAATTAAAAACATGATAAAACATCAATAATCTTAACTGGTTGCTTGACTTATTTTTGATATTACAACCTAATATGGTAAAAATATATCATTCACTCTCAAATATAAATAAAATATTTAGATATCCACATGACCCAATATAATTTGATATAAACTTTGAAAATGTCAGGACCCTTCCACAATACATAAAAGTAATTTTTTTTTTTTTTTTTTTTTTATGGTAAAACTTATGATAACCTTACATAACATCTTTAACGTAACTGTTTGTCGCACATAGTATATCATTATGTATAGCCGTTTGGAATTGATAACAACTTGGATATATTTCATTTCCCTGTCAAACTATATAGTTAATTGGTTCACGGTTCGGCTCGTTTGCATGGTTTACATGTGTATTTATTTGGCAATCGGAATGTATGCATCGTTACGACCGGGTAACTTTTCCGGCGATGAGTTGTTGGTTGCTATTAAATTTCATGGCAGCTGTTTAATGCCCCAACACAGGTGTCCTGGCTCACCTGCTTGGCCATGTGAACACGCCGTTCTTCGTACCCTCGGCCTTCACGCCTTGGGTTCCCGCTCCTTTCCTACGGTGAAGATCTATCGACTCAGATCTGAGGGCGGAGATCCGTCTGAGGGTTTGAGAACTCTTCATAAACATTTGGAGTTTCCCTCGCGGCTCATTTGGTTCTGGAATAGCTTTCGGATTCTGCTTGTCTCTTCGCTCTTTGGACTCGTTTCCATTTTTCGCCTCCTCCAGGGCTTCATCAACAACTCAGAGGATTCATGCTCAATTCCCCGGAGTTACCATGCAGGTAATGTTTCATTTTTTTAGAAGTAAGCCACAATTTCCACCATATGTTATTTTTTCCTTCTTATGGGTTTTGCTACTAGTTCTGCATGCGTTTCTTACGAGTTTCACTACTAGTTCTGCATGCGTCTTTTAACAGTTTGTCTCTTGTCATTTGGCGTATCAAGGTAAAGATCATAGCGATGCAACATCTCTGCTTGCGGATTGATGAGCCTTCAGCGTTCCGACCTCATCCGCCGCGTGCCAGTTATGCAAATTGGCCATAAGGTCCTGATGCGATGACTGGGGTTTTCCCCTTGATATGCCTGAGTTGGCTGTGATTCATACATGCTTGTTTTCTTCTCTTTTTTTGTTTATTGGATTCGAGCTTTCTATAATCCGAGCGAGGATTCCCAGAACAGGATCCTCATGGTTTTTTATACGTTTTCATATTCCCAGGTTTCGTGTTCCCGGCTTACCCTGTTGGGTTGTGAGGAACAGTCGGTTCCCTTGCGCGGGATATGCCTTAGCCTTTTACAGCAGTTGAATTATTTGAAGGCAAACTTGTTTTCTATGATTAGTCGACCAGATGTAATTGTTTATGTATAAATGATAAGGGCTACTGTTGAACTGGCCGCGGAATATGGACCACTCTGTTCAAAGGGTGTTTTATTTACATTTTGATGAATATATTTCATTTGCACTTCCAGTTTCATCGTTTCCTGGAATAAACGCTTGCTCTGTAAATGTCTGCTTAATTCTGGTTTTTCTCGGATGGTTTTAATAGCATGCCATTTGTGTTTCAGTGTGCTTGACCCGATATTCAATGGACTTGCCATTCTGAATCGGTTAGACGTTTAATCTTGTCCTGTTGTTTGTATATAATCTCCCGGTTTTCATGCTACAGCAGTTTGCCATTGTCCTTAAGAAGAGTAGGAAAGTTATTATTTCCTTGCTGCTCGTTTTGTTTAAATGCTCCTTTTAACTGATACGGAATTCTGCTCTTACCAGCATATGGGTTCTTACTGTTGACAAGCATTAATTTGTAATGAGAATATTATGGTCATTACTGAGTATATGTGTTTAATTGGTTTGAATATATATATATATATATATATATATATATATATATATATATATATATATATATATATATATATATATATATATATATATATATATATATATATATATATATACGTGTATATACTCCCGCTGTCGTATCCACGACCACGGCTATAGTGATTTATGCGGTTGCATTTTCGTTGTCCATTGAATGGAATACTACGGAATCTAGTTCTGGTTCATATTCCTCTTGAATCTTCTCTTAAAGTTATTCATTCTCGTAATATTTACCTCTGTCGGTATTTTTTTTTAGTTATATGTAATTGTTTCACAGTTTTAAGCAAACTGTTTCGTGTTACCATAGACTCATATAGTTTCTAGACTCTAAACTATGTTCACACCGTAACGTTAAGATGATTCGTCCAGCGGGTTTTCATATTTCAGTTCTGATAACCCTGGCTGGCAGTCTAAAATAGCTCGAGGCCTGTTACATTCCTTCTTTTTAATAATGGATAAACTCAAGTTATTTAAAGATAACTTAGTCATTCTATTTATGCACTAACTGTTCGGAAAACCTACACAGTACTTTTGATCTCCGACTTATTGTTTATATTTTTTTTTGAAGCTACCAATAGCATGTCAACATCAGGTTTTCCCTTTAACAGTTATCTAACAATAAATCGGTAATATTTGCCTGAACCAGATATATTACAACAACATAATATTGATATGAGATTTTTATAATTTAATTGGTCTTCACCGCCAACTACTGTGATTTTAGCTAACAGTATTATCTACAATCACTGTTGAACTAATTTTCTTCAAAAACTGTTACATACCTGGTTCGCCAGATTTGTATATATGCTTCAGAAGTTCACCTGTCATCCATGTTTTGCTCTTGTCCACCCAACCACGAGATCCATCGCCAAGACTGGAATCTCCCCCCGAGCTATCTTGCAGGCCTACAGCCCTCAACAAGATACATGCAACTTGTGCCTGGTTATTTGGTCCTAACCAGACTTAACCAATTTTTCTCTTGTTTCTTTTTTTTCTATCTGTCTCTACAGCACAGAATTTTTTGTCTCTACCCCCTTTTTCCCTTGGAGGTCTCTCCAGTTAGGGAGGGTAGTTTCATCCAGTTTTCATAACTGATTTCCTCTTCCAATCCTCCTTTCAGAGGTTGCCAGCATTTCAAGAAGTATATATTTCTTTTCAATATATATTTAACTCACAATAAAATAATATGATTAGAGTTTAAAAAAAAAACAGTCTTTCAATTCTATCTTTTACTACAGTAAAATTCCAATATTTACATTTCACGGGGTCATCACAGAAAAGTTATGTAAGTAATAATTTAAACTTTATATTTTTTAAAAATATTTCAACACATAATTTAGATAAAATATTTGAAAATCAATGTTAACTAATTTATGTTGATATGAACTTTACATAGATACTTTGTATATATAGAAAGGAAATAAAAAAAGATATATTGTGATTTTGTATATGATAAGATATTCAATGTACATAAGAAAAAAGTAATTGAAAAAAAAAAATTACTTCGTAATAAAAACAAGAGCTACATAGTAGCTAGTACCTATGGCTTAACTTAAATATAGCTTAATTAAACAAAAGAATAAGTATGACAAAAATTTCATCACAAAAATAGAACAATTAATAAAATTTTGTATTGTTGAATGTCATCACCAAAAGTTTAGAAATATTAATAACTAATATTGTTTATATTAACATATATACACTTTAATATATTTGTGTATGTGTGTGTTTTTTTATTTTTATTAATAGATATAGTTGTTTATAATTAAGTTTATTACAATATGGGGAAAAATTTATAATTCATGAAAATGGAACTAATAGAAAAAAGAAAAAATAAATGAAAAAGTTAAATAAAAAAGAAATAAAACTAAAAAATAAATAAATTAGTAATTAATAGAAATAGAAGTTACTGAACAACCCATAATAAAACCTCAACCAATCACGTTATAAATAAATAAATTTAAATAATAATAGAAAATAACAAAATTGAATTCCTAATGTTAAACTTTGGATAAACATCATAAATTCTTTGTCAAAGACAAACTAATACACAGTCAAAAACAAAATTTAATGCGTTATTATGAAATATTTGAATATGCATCACCTATATTTAAAAATATATTAATTAAAAAAAACCATTTAGATATGCACAATGTAATCTAAAGACAAAATGTATCAATATACATGTTATATAAAATATTTTAGTATGAACTATTTAAATATTATAATTTTTTGTTTTGGCTAAAACATTTGAAGTAATTTCACTATTTTACATTTTTGTTGATTTATAGGTTTTTTTGGGTCAATTTTATGTGAAATCTAACAATTATTTTTTGGATTTACAAGTTTAAGTTATGCATTCTATATAACATTCAAAAATACAATTTAAACAATGGAAAATTACACATTGTTTCACATAAAAACACATTCTACAAACTTCATATGAAGGTGATGTGTGATTCCTCAAAGCAAAGTTGACACATATACTTTTGAAAATAAAAATAAAATATTCTCTAAGTGTTAACTTTTTAAAATAAAAATAAAATATTCTCTAAATAAAAATATGAAGTTAACTATACTAAAAATAATAACGGATTTACATTTATATAATTAGTATAAATAGATGTAAAAATTTCACTCTCTCATATTTCAATACCCATATAAAATAACATAATTTTATACCAAAATTAGACAAATATACCATAATTAAAAATAAAAACTCCTAATTTCCCCACTGTTAAAAATATATAATTTTTATATATTTTAAAATCTTCGTAAGTCGTTTCGGGTATTTCAGAGGTTATAGGTGTTAGCAAAGTGACTAATTTGATAAGGACTATTAACCAATCTCACACTTTGATAAGGACTGTTGATCTATCTCACATTTTCCGTAAGGGTCGTTGATTATACCTCGTGTGACGGCTTACCCTGAGCAATGCTGAGAGTAACATAATTTTGATTACATCGGTCAATTAATTAACATAATTTTAGTTTTGTAAGATATTATTTTGTGATTTTTAAAAATGTTATTATATTAAAACGTTATTTTTATAATTTAATAAAAAAATTGTTTAATTTATTTTGATATATAATATTTAAAAAATTAATAATGGGAAAATTATATTAATATAGAATACAACAATTTATGTATAAAATAAAAGATTATTCTCTTTTACTGTAACATACAACAAAATTTCATGAGTTGTTTTTTTTATCAAGTTTAATTTCATTTATGTTATTTAACTGTTAAAATTATTGGGCTTAAAATAGTTTTGTTTTGTTTTCTTAAAAGGAAAAGGGGGCAGAACCCTTGGGGGTTGGAAAGCAGAGGACTATGCTATATTCTTCCTTGAGCTCGCAAATATAAGCAATGTAAAAGAAAGCTGAGGGAACAAGTTGTGGGGTATGGGACTTGAGGGTGGATAGAGACCTGATGCCCAAGGTACCTAGCTATTCCATTTTGGCAGAAGTGGAAGGGCTCGGAGGGGGAACTTGGACGTAGTTGCTAGTTCTGAGGCTGGGTGGTGAGATCTTCTGATTATTTAACATACAGATAAGTGATACTATAATGATAATTATTATCAATAGATTGAATGTTTATTGTAAAAGGAAATAATGTGGTTATAATGAATGATCTGCTCACCGTAGGTAGGTAGTTTGGAAATGATTTAGCATAAATTACAAATTACAACCATTACTAGTTTCTTTGTAGAATAGTAGAGCAAGGAGACACTGCATATTTCCAAAAAGATTCTATTACACATCCCGGGAATGGTATAACTGTTAACAATCAATGCTTGGCTAATGAGAAAAATAACATTTTAGATGAATGTCAACTTAATCTGGAAATACATAAGTATACGAACTGTAAAAACCAATGCTTATCAGCTCTCTGCCAAAAACCAATTATTACAAGATATAAAGTAAACATATCATGCCAAGGCACATAGTTCTAAATATTAGACCTCTATCATACACAAAAATTTCTGTAACTGAAGAAGGAAGTTAAGTCAGCAAACTATTTCATAGATTTCCGGTGGAATGAAAATGAAGGTTTATTAATTATTAAACCATTGTTATATATATCTTTCAAATGTATATATGTCTAATTTATATATTAATTCTTCAATTAAACCATGAATTAAATATATATATATATATATATATATATATATATATATATATATATATATATATATATCTATATATATATATATATATATATATATATATATATATATATATATATAGATGCACACAACATTTCAAACAAAGAGAACAGAGTGACATGACTTATATAACAACTGAAGGAAAAATTATGAAAAATCATGTATTGCATATACCCTTGATAATCAACCAAAAAACCCCAAAGCTCAACCGCAATTCACACAGCATTGGGGGTTTACATAGACAATGCCTCAAATATCATGAAAATTTCTAGTATGATTATACTCTATCGATTTCAATGCAAAGGAAGAGTATTTTTCAAACAAAAGCAATTACAATCAAGTTTTGTAATGATTTGACACAAAATATCAGTGGACTAATTTAATATAGTTTAGCTAGCGTGAATAAAGTAAACCCAATAGCTAAAATTTAGATCAGAAACAATCAAATAGTAAGGATTTAAATACATAAGAAACTGACTTCGTGGTTTGCGAGTCCTATTGACCTCGCAACATAAAACTACAGTTATTGTAAATAAACCCTAATTCATAGAAATCCACAGGATGAAAATTACTAAACCACATCAAAGAAAGCTCCAACCTGTACCAAATGCAGAGTTGCGAGTAGGCTTTGTCAATGGGCCAATCTATTGAACAGCTAGTCCCTTTCGGTTTAAAAATGCAAGATACCTGCAACACCATAGACAAATGTTATGACGTGGATAATAATTAACCTAAGGAGAGGTATCTAACATAGAAGAAAGATTTATCTCTTACCTAAGTTTTGCAAGCCGTGAGCAGGGGTCTCGCATCTCCATAACATAGAAATCCGGGGTTAGAGATGCCTGGAAGAATGGCAACCTCGTAAAAACAGAATGTATTGACAACTTGAATCAATAATAATAAACATTACGTAGTTCGTGCGGAGGAAAACAAACGCCACATAATCCAGAACTTGGAGAGCCGAGCACCTCACCTAACGAGCATAAAAATGCATTAACACCTTGCATCGAGATAGTCTTCAGCTCATACTGAGAACGACTCAAAACCCACACCATTTCTGTAGATAGTGAAGGCTCAAAGTTACCTCTTCGCAGTTTGCCGCAAGGCATGGAGACTAGACTATGAAAACCATAGTGAAACCACGAGCAAGCGAGAGGCAGAGTGATAAGAATTTCCACCATGAAAACCAAGTGAGCAGGAACGTCAGTGGATACCCAAGTGATAGGTAGATGGATGTTCCCAAATAAAATACCATCGTTGGATGGTGCAAACCAAATCGATGGGCATGAGAACAAACACTTGTCAACGCCAAAGCGATGAGTGGGGTTATCGTCATGCGCATTAATGCCCGAGAACAGTTGACAGGAAGTCACGTATAGGCAGCCATAATGTCTAAGGAAAGGTGTAACCCAGCCACCTCGTGAATGATGGCACGAATCTCGTGGGTTGGGATAATCCTCTGTGATTCTAGTACCCCAAATCTATCAGTGAGGCATGATTTTATTATATAACATATGTGGCAATTAATTAGTAAACCATGGATACGTAGTGAAGGTTTGATGCATGAATATTACTTTCATGTATATAGAAATGTAGCTAGGTTAGAGTTATTTTTTATTTTATTTTATTTTATTTTTATTTATTTATTTATTTTTTTTTTTTTTATGTGTGTGTCGTTTTAATGTATTATATGGTTGTGTGTTACAAATGGTATCAGAGGCCATGCTCACATACTAAGACCTCTGGTTTGTTCTAATAGTCAATAAAATTGTGTTGTTCCTATATATATATATGAAGCAAATAAACTAAGTTTTGACTAACTGTAAACAACGAAGGTGAATTAACATCAGAGACACATTGCATAAGAGCCCTAGATCATCGAGCCAGCCAGAGGTGCCTTATGTAGAGGCCAACCCATAGTTATGGGTGCAATTGGGAGAATAATCTAGATAGACTAATGTTTCCTTACTCGAGACAGTACAACAACTTTGAGCAGAAATGATGAACCTTAGAACAGATAACGAGCGACTAAGATAGGAGTAGGAAAAGATTCCTAAAAGTTTGTCAGATTGAAAAAATCAGAGAGGACTAGATCCCAGTACAAAAAATAGGGAAAAGACCCCAACTTCTCATAACGAGGAAGATCATGCAGAATCAGTAGAGGGTCACAACGAAGAATATGAAGGGAATTTTAATAATACTTTTGACCAAAGAAAACTGAAAAGAACAAAGATAGAACTACAAGGTGAGCTCAAAAAAATCAAACCCTCGCCATTCGAAGGAGAGTCAGAAGAAGTAGTGGAAGCTTGGCTGATAGACATGGGTAAATACTTCCAGATCTATGAATACACCAAAAGACTTAAAGCAAGGTTGGCAATTTACCAATTACAAGGAAACGCCACCCTCCATTGGGAAGAAATTAAAATTGTAAGGAAAATTGATGAAGAACAAGTAACATGGCAAGAAATCCAGAAACACTTTAAGGACAAATATTTAACAGAATGTTATTATGATGAAAAGGCAAAAGAGTTCCATGAATTAAGATTGGGAACCTTAACCATGGATGAATATGTACCGTGCTTTACTTCTCTGTTGCGTTACGTCCCATACATGTAGGAAGAGAAAGCTAAGATCCAACGGTTTAGTAGTAGTTTTCCTAACTTGGTGAAGGAGAAATTAGAATTTGACTATCCTAAAACCATGGATGATGGAGTTCAGAAGGCTCACATCTGTTATAAGCAGATGAAGTAGAAAAATTCAGGATCTAAAGGAGTTGCTGCTAGGAAAATGAGGAATTTTCCACCAAAAAGACATCAGAAAAACATGCACGGCATAAATAATCAACAAAGGACCTTTGGAAAGTTTGCAAGAAACCCACCAAGAACTCAGAACTTCACTGAGAATAGACAACTTGAAGGGATTAGCAGAACTATTACTAAACAGCTAGCAAAACTACCACTACAATGTTGGGGATGAAGAGAGGAACATTATTACAAAAATTGCTCGCAGAAAGCTTGGACTTAGAAAATTTCTAACATGAAAGAAGCCTCTATGATATGGGATGTCGTAAGGAGCATGCCCATGATTAATGTGGTGTTAGACGATCATCAGGTGCAATATCAGCCCTCTATGATTGAATGCGAAGGTATGATTGCATTCCAATCTATTTTTTTTTTTATTTGATCCAGGTGCTAGCCTGAGTTATATTAGTCCTAAGGTGGTAGAAAGATGTCAACTACAAAGTATTAAATACAAAAAGTCATGGCTACTTCAGCTAGCTACTGGTACCAAAAGAAAGGTGTCAACCAAAACATAAAATTGTCTTATAATACTTTCAGGACAGCCTATCCAAGTCAATCTAAAAATTCTTCCCCTTATTTTGGAGAATTTAGCATCTACGAATAAACACTAATTCACTAGAAAACTAGTTGTGCCTAAAACAACAGTTTAAAGTGTTTTAGAGTTTCCCTATAAGCAATAGATAAGAAGAGAGGATTGAAGGCCTACCTGTAGTTCCACTTTCCTCTCGTCTACATTGTATTGATTCTGTCGTTCCTTCCCATACTTAAACTGCTTGAAAAGTACCCTGTCAACACAACAGAAGATGAAAACCGACCAAAGCATACGATCCATTGAATATAAATGAAAGGAACCAGAAGAAATTCAAACATATAAGCAACATGAAAGAACACAAATATGGAAAAAGTTTCAAACACTTTATTAGATAGAAGAAGGAATTACAACCATCAGTGTCTGATTCAAGGTCATTCCTCCAACTTGGATCCCATCCACATCACATCAAAATAAAGACAAGCTTTTGGCATCACATCACTTTCTCCGAAGTCAAGTCTCATAGCAACATTATCTCCTTACAATTCAACATAGTCCAACCCCTGATCAATTAGATGAGTGGTCAATTTATAGGAAGATGAAGGAGGTTTTGTCATTAATGGTGACATTGAATGGCCTTCCATACTTAGAATTAGTTCCATGGAGGAAGGGATGAGAGGATAGGATGATCCTTAACTCATTCCTCATCCATTTTTGAGCTCATAGGAGTTGATAAGACAGGGAAAATTCTAGATGACTCAACAATATAAGAATATTCCCAAACCCTATGTGAATTTCACTCATTCTTGCCTACTGCAGGTGAAAGGAAGCATAAGTGCTCTATAGAGCACCCTGGTAGTGGACTTAGCTACTCTGCAGCGCACCTTCATAAGGTCTTAGCTACACTAGTCCCTCTAGAGGCAATCTCTGGATGTCTTCAAGTCATGAAACTGTCTGGGAAGGAGGCATTCAAAGGGTTGACTTGTTTAGGGAATGAAACAACTGAATTTAGAGTTTGATGAGCCCTAAAACACTTATCTAAATGTTGGGATTTGATGTACCCAAATGGATCTGTAACAATTTCCCCCTAAAGCATGAGGTCGAAAAAATGCCAATGTCAAATGGAATGCTTTATGATGTGATGAGGGGGTATCAAAGTGGAAGGTGACCTGCATCAATTACAATACATATATCATGATATTTGATTTTACATGAATAGCTGAAGGAAGCCATACCCATGCTCAGCCTATAAACTTTCAGTACATGCACAAAAAAATCGTCTACAGATATAGACCCATGATAGAAATGACTATAAATGTAATGCCATTGTACATATGATTTAGTACTCCTGATATCGCAGCCCAGATGGATGAAACTAGATCTGGGGTCTTCAATCTCGTTCAATCATTCACTCAAGTACGACTCTAACCATGTGAATATGTGATCTGAATTCGAGCATGGGAAGACACCATTTGATTACCAGCCGATGATGTAAGTTGTTAACAAATACGAGAGAAATCACCGATAATGATAATGATCATCAAGGTATTGCAGTACATTCTGCATGGTGTGAATGGATGATTTGATGTCGAACACCATACAAAGTATTTTGGTCGAAGGCCATTGATGTATGCTTATTGCTGAAAGTGAGAAACCTGCCATCGATGTATGCAAGCCTCAAGGTATTGAATGGGTGTTTCTAGGTCGACTTCATGGATAATGAGTTGATGTCGACAAGAAGCGACTAGTCGTAGGAGGGCCTTGATGTATCCCACATCAACGACACAAAACGAGTATAGTGATTTTTAGAGATGGAATTTGACTGATGGCACAAAGTTCAGGAATGGCGGTCATGAAAATGAAAGTTTATGGTATTGCAAAAGATGGATTTTGACTAGATGACTTCTCTTGAACATGTCAGCGACACTAAAGTGAATTGGTAGCATTGACCAAAAACAAAGCAATGGATGGTATGATAAACCAATGGTGTGATAACCATCAAGCTAATAACCCAACCTAGATAGTCACGGTGATGGAGTGAAAGTGTCATGTTCAAGAGAGACTTGCTACCATAAAGTGGTTTTCCCCTTTTTCCATTTTCCCCAGTCATTGTTGACCAATACCTCTTTATTTTTATCAAGCTTGAGGAGGATAACATATGCTTGTTGTATAATTTCACCCTTCGGGCGAATCCATCGCTATTTTATGTTTTAACGAGTCTAGTGAAGGTGAAAGTCGGTCTTGTCTAGATGGATAAGCTTGTTGCTATTTGATGTTCTTAATGAGTTTAATGAAAAATATAACCTTGTCCTTTTAATGTTTAGAGAGTTCGAAAAGGGAAAAGAAGAAAAATTCACAAGTTCTTTTTCATAAATTAATATCTCAAGTCCGAAAAAGCGTAAAATAATACAAGAGAGATGTCATTTCCAATTTGTTAACAAGATGGAAAGGACAAGCACTCGGCAATATTTTCATGTTTAAAGAGTCTGAAAGGAGCTTAAAGAGGACTCCACTTTGAGGAACGATATAACAACTGGTTCTGGTGATGTTGGAATTTCTCAAAACATGTTGATTTATGTGAACAGGCTGGCTAATAAGACCACTCATTGCTACTGTTCCTCAAAAAGGGTAAAACAACCTAGTGAAAGCATATGATCAACCAAAGGTATGGTGACGATGGGATGAAAACAACCAAGGCTCATCTGATGGAAGAGAATGATAGAATGACAATCACAATGGTTAAAATGGAAATGGGTTCATTTTTACACAAGCTTGAACCATAGGGAACTATGGTTAGGTTCAGTTTCATGTTTACACTACCTTGAAATGAAAAACTATGCTTGGATTCAGTTTCATGTTTACACAAGATTGAAACAAAAAGCTATGCTTGGATTCAATTTCATTTTTAAAAAAGCTTAAAATGAAGAACTATGCTTGAATTAAGTTTCAATTTTACACAAGATTGAAACAAAGAACTATGCTTGAGATTGGTTTACATGCCCCCAACATGAAGAAAGGGAGAGTCTCCTATAACTAGATGGAAGTCACTGTGGTGAAGCAAGACAATTATCCAACACCTTTTTGGCTTCGTCCAGATAGGGACAAGGGTGCATGGTGTGATTCCCTTCACATAACCTACATGGAAACTTAACTTTACCACTAGGTGCATGACCCCCAAGCTTCATCACATTCACCTAAGTAGACTACTCGTGGCTATCAGGTGGATGCAATGAATGTTCTTTTACGAGATCAAGGGAAAGACTCGACTGGGATTTTAGGAGATCTGATCAAAGACTCAACCTATAACTTCGCTCCAGGGGAGCTTGTTTCATTTTTTAATGAGCTTGACACAAGAGAAAGAACTCTACTCAGATTCCTTATTTCATTTTTTAACAAGCTTGACAGAAGACAAGGAACTATGCTCATGACCTTTGTTCCATTTTTTAATGAGGTTAACATAAGACAAAGAACTATCCTCATGGGAACTATTTCATTTTTAAATGAGGTTGACACAGCAAAATAACTATCCTCATAGGATGTGTTTCATCTTTTAATGAGGTTGACACAGTAAAAGAACTATCCTCTTGGACCTGTTTCATTTTTTAACGAGGTTGACACACTAAAAGAACTATCCTCATATTCCTTGGTTTCATTTTTTAACAAGGTTGAGACAATACAATGAACTATCCTTGTACTCCTTGTATGGTTCCAATGACCCCAGTACATGTACAACATCATTGAATTGGTCGTCAATTGATGTAGGTATGGTACAAGTTGCCACATAATTAACCCGTGGCGGGGATGATACCATTGGTACAAAATGACCATTTAGGGAAGATGGTTGACTGGAAGCCATATTTCGATCGAGAAATGAAAGCTGGTCAATGGTGACAATTCTCCCTCTATGCGGGAAACAAATCACTCGAAAGAGTGTGGAAATAATAGCTCCCGTGTCATAAACATAGTCGTGCCCAAGAAGTAAATTGTAATCTAAATGGCCTGGGACTACCATCACATTTAGATAAATGATTTTTCCTCCCAAGGTAATGGGTAACTGAGGGAGGATCCCTAATGGTTGACTGGTTCCTTTGTTAAAAGACAACAGATTCTGGGTAACAGGCACAAGCAGTGGCGAACTGAGCACTTGCCAAGAAGTTGAGGAAAGGATGCTCATAGATGCACCTTCATCTATAATAGTGTCAGTTACAATCATATTACAAACCTGTACTATGATCTGGAGAGGAACATAAGAAGGAAGATGAAATCCTGCCAGTTGATTCAAATCAAAGGAAGTGACTAGACTATTTGGAGGGGGTACCATAAAAACAGAAGAATTAATCCGTTGAGTTATGACAGCGGGAGGATTTTCCTCCTGTCTTGATGAAACAGGAGGATTGCCCCCAAGCTCATTAGAATCTTAAGAAACAAAAAGAACTTCAGTGGTATCATATTCACTCTCTTCAGGAAAGGTACAATTAACTGGAGGTGAAATTGGGTCCACTTTTACCTTGACCTATTGATTTGGGTCAGGTATAGACTCATAAGATTCACTTTCAGAGAGAGTGGGTCTGACCGACAATTGATTTTGGTTATTCAATTCATCAACTAGTGAAGGATTAAGGGATAGCCTCCTGTAACCATATGGAAGTTGCTGCAGTGAAGCAGGACGGTTATCCAGCACTTTTTTGGCTTCATCCAGATAGGGACAAAGGTGAATGTGGTGATTCCGTTCACATAACCTATAGGGAAACTTGATTTTTCCCTTATTTTCATGAACTTCACTACCACTAGTTGATGGTGTGTCACCAACATGATCTTGAGAAGTTGATGGCACAGGATGATGTAAACGAGAAGAACATTCTTTTCAGATCTGAGAAATATCAGGTAAATTTCAAAGAATATGGTCTCCCACACAAAGTTTGCATGGATATCGAAGTTTGCATGGATATCGAACTTTGTGAGGCTTGACAAACAGTTTCTCACCAGATGTTACATCCAAAGCAATGGTTGCTTGGTTGCCCCTCTGCTGATTTTGCTTCTTCTTATTCTTCTTCCCTTTCTTCTTCTTCTTAGCCACCTGGTTACTAGTACCAATACTTTCACCAAGCGAAGAGGAAGAAGGGGAGGAAGAAACAACTGAGGAAGAAGGCAAAGGGTCAACTTTAGGATCAACTGGAGGTTGATTTTGTCCAGTTGGAGGAGTACTTGATTGCGGAGAAATCACAACATTTTGAACCAAGGAGGTTGAAAACAACCATACTGGCAAGCCAATGGTAAATCTCGGAAGGGACAATGTAGCCATATAAGGAGCACCAATATTTCCAAAAGGAGGAAAAGGACTAGGATTCCCATCAAAAGGAATTCCTTGATCGGTGGACTCCAGATTTGTCGCCATATGTTTCAACCTAAGATCAACTAAGGAGTGAGCATGGAGGATGTTATCTGTGGTCAATTAATTTTATTTTAATAAAAGTAACATAACAAAACAAAAGAGGGATAATATAGGGAAAAGGTTTACCAAGCAACTGTGAACTACAGAATACCTCCCGCTAAACTGAGAAGTAAGAGTAGGCAATCTTCTCGAATGCTATGTTCAGTGTATCACAGTGTACAAGGCAGCCAAATCAATTACCTAAGGATGGATAACAACCTAGATTTGTCCTCCCATATATACCTGAAGGTACGTGGAGGCCCAGTCTGTATAAGTGTTGTCTAATGCAAAACCACACAATGAGAGCATTCCCATATACTTTACGTACTGTAACATCGCCCTATATACCCATAGGTATGTGGACGAACTACGATATACTCATGTATGTGGAATGAGGTATCATAGTCGGGATGTATTGTAGACAAGTTAGCGACACCTGCTTTGTTTTACAATGCCAGAACATGTCTCTAGCCTAGAACCACTATTTGTTTTTCGTTAGGTGACAATTCTCCATTAAGTAAATTCAGATAAATTTTAAGTTGATATTCTTTAGAATTTTCCTTTCAAGGTTCACCATGTGATGTATGCTGAAATGCATAGGAATACAACTATCATGATAAGAATTCTTTCCATTCAAGTTAACAATGAAAATCTTTAGCCAGTAGGGATATAGCAATCAAATTTTTGACAAAGAGAAAAGAGCACATCTAATGCAATTTCCTTAGTATTCCTTTCAAGCATCCACAAACTACAATATGAATGATGCAAGTTTTTCTTTTCGAATCTCTTAATCTTATGATGAACAAAAATAAATATGAACATACAATCAATCAATCTTTCATAAGAACGAAGACTTTTGTGACAGGTATAATTCAAAGGAGGAGAAGACTTTACGGCACTTTCTTTCAAATGAAGATTAATCAACCATATTATAACTTTGACTATGGACTGATAATGACAAAGAAAACATTAAAGAAAAATTAATTAGTCAAATCAAAGTAGGGCTAGCAAAGGAGATACAAATTTGCTCTCTGAGACATGACATTCATTGATCAATCAACAAGCAAACAAACCGAGAAATGTTGGAAAAAACACTTTCCAAAGGTGGGAATTTGACCTAAGGTTGATCAGCGCAGGTCAAAGAGGGCCTAACTACGCTGCAGAGCACTGTCTCTCACTCAAGGGTTCTCTATAGAGCACTATCCTCTGACCAAGTCTGCACTGATTTCTGAGAGGCCACTCAAGAGTCATCTAACCTCAATTTTTGACCAATTTTTCAATATAAACAATTGAATTACAATCTATGAACACAAATAAAGTCTACAAGCATGTTTTAGGAGGTGGATAAGCTACTAATAAAGAGGATTCTTCCCTAGCAGAGTCGCCAATTTGTTTTGGAGAATTTAGCATCTACAAATAAACACTAAATCACTAGACAAGTAATTGTGCCTAGAACAACAGTTTAAAGTGTTTTAGACTTTCCCTATAAGCAATAGATAAGAAGATAGGATTGAAGGCCTACCTGTAGTTCCACTTTCCTCTGGCCTCCCTTGTATCGATTTCATCGCTCCTTCCCATACTTAAAGCACTTGAAAAGTACCCTGTTAACACAACAAAAGATGAAAACCAATCAAAGCATATGACCCATTGAATATAACTTAAAGGAATCAGAAGAAATTCATAAATATAAGGTGCAAACACTTTATTAGATAGAAGAATGAATTACAACCATAAATGTCTGATTCAAAGTCATTCCTCCAGCTTGGATCCCATCAAAATCACATCAAAACAAAGACAAGCTAGTGGCATCACATCATTTGCTCCAAATTCAAGTCTCATAGCATCATTATCTCCTTACAATTTAGCATAGTCCAGCCCCTGATAACTTAGATGAGTGGTCAATTTATAGGAAGATGAAGGAGGTTTTGTCATTAATGGTGACATTGAATGGCCTTCCATACTTAGAATTAATTTTATGGAGGAAGGGATGAGAGGATAGTATGATGCTTAACTGATTCCTCATCCATTTTCAAGCTCATAGGAGTTGATAAGACAAGGGAACTTCTAGATGACTCCACAAGATAAGAATATTCCCAAACCCTATGTGAATTTCACTCGTTCTCACCTAGTGTAGGTGAAAGGAAGCCTAAGTGCTCTATAGAACACCCTGGCAGTGGACTTACCTGCTCTGGAGCGCACCCTCATAAGGGCTTACCTGCACTACTCCCTCTAGAGGCCATCTCTAGATGTATTTAAGTCATGAAACTATCGAGGAAGGAGGCATTCAAAGGGTTGACTTGTTTATGGAATGAAACAACTCAATTTAGAGTTTTATGAGCCCTAAAACACTGATCTGAATGTTGGGATTTGATGTGCCCAAATGGATCTGTAACACCCCTAGGATCATATGATGTATTAATAGGGATGGACTGGCTACAAGGTAGCTGGCCTCTGGTATATTACAAAGAAAATTCCATAAGTTATCTTACCAAATCAGGATAGTGGAAGGAAATTCAAGGAACTCAGAAGGTCTGTAAGAAAAGGGTGCTAGATTTATGCTGTTCAAGTAGGGTACAACAATAATAAAGACAAAATGACCTCTCTAGAGAATATTGCTGTAATTCAGGATTTCTTAGACATATTTCCTGAATCTATTCTAGGATTGCCACCAAGGTGAGACATTGATTTTACAATTGAATTAATGCCTGGAGCAGCCCCTGTTTCGAAAGCCCCTTATCATATGAGTGTTTCGGAATTGACTGAACTTAAAATGCAGCTGCAATAGTTGTTAGATAAAGGATACATATTCCCAAGTGTGTCTCCTTGGGGAGCCCCAGTGCTATTTGTACATAAGAGGGATGGAACCTTGTGATTATGCATTGATTATCGTCAATTGAATAAGATGACCATAAAGAACAAATACCCGCTACCTCGCATCAATGACTTAGTCGACAAAGTACAGGGAGCTAGCATGTTCTAGAAAATTGACTTAAGGTCCGAGTACCATCAAATCAGAATAAATGATGAAGACATCTGTAAAACTGCATTCTGAACTTGTTACGGACATTACGAGTTCGTGGTACTGCCTTTTGGCCTTACCAATGCACCAGCCACATTCATGAGCCTAATGAACAAAATTTTCTAGCCCTTTCTGGATAAGTTTGTATTGATTTTCATTGATTATATACTAATATACTCTAAAAATCAAGTGGAACACGAAAAACACTTGAGAATGGTACTGCAAATTTTGCAAGAAAATCAACTATATGAAAATTTTATCAAATGAAATTTTTACAAATATTAGATTCAGTACCTAGGCCATGTTATATCAGCAGAAGGGATAACATTGGATCCAGAGAAAATCAAGACTATCATGGATTGGACTGCACCCAAAAACGTTGCCAACATAAGATCCTTCTTAGGCATGGCAGGGTAATACTGTCGATTTATAAAGGAATTTCCGAACGTTTCCTTCCCAATGACTTCACTTCAGAAAAAGTTACGAGCTTTCCACTAGACAACGGAATGCCAACAAAGCTTTGAGCAGCTAAAAAAACTGCTCACAACTGCTCCGGTATTAAAGGTGGAAGATCCAGAAAAATATTTTGTAGTATGTACCGATGCAAGTAAAGAAGGCATCGGTCGAGTACTAACTTAGGAAGGAAAGGTCATTTTTTATGATTCACGAAAACTGAAATATTATGAACAACATTACTCTGCCTATGATTTGGAGTTGACTGCGGTAGTGCATGTACTAAAGATGTGGCGGCACTACCTTCTAGGAAAGAAATTTTTGTTGTTACCTGACCATAGCAGTTTGAAAAATTTATTTAATCAATCTAAGCTAAATGCACGCCAGGCTAGATGGACAAAATTCCTAAGTGAATTTGATTTTGACTTAAAACACATCAAGGGAAAAGAAAACTGGGTAGCTGATGCTTTAAGCAGAAAATTACATTTCATCTTTGAAGTACATTTTAGTCATGCACAATCTAACCTACTAGGAGTTATCTAAGAGGCTTCCCTCAAGGATCCAAAATATTCATTTTTAAGGAAGCAAGCTTCGGAAGCCCAAGTAAGAGGGAAGCAATGTGAGTATGCAATCAATTCTGATAACATGTTAACATTCAGTAATCGAATCTACATTCCTAACCAGATTTCTATGAAACTAATGTTACGAGATGAGTTTCATAGGAAACCTTTTGTTGCCCACCCAGTATACCAAAAATTGTATTCTACCATTAAGAAAAGTTATTTCTAGCTCGGTTTACTAAAATATGTGGTTGAATATTTTTCTAAGTGATTAGAGTGCCAACTGGTGAAAGCAAAACATCAGCACCCTACGGGTCTATTGCAACCACTACCCATTCCAGAATGGAAACGGGAGACCATAACTCTAGACTTTATTACAGCATTACCTCGTACCAAAAAGCAACACAACTCAATCATGGTAGTTGTAGACAAATTGAGCAAGACTATTCATTTCATCCCTCTAAAATCCACATACAAAACAATGGAGATTGCAAACATGTTTATGAGAGAAATCTTCCGTCTATATGGGATACTCTGAGTGGTGATCTCTGATAGGTATTCTGGAAAACTCTCTTTGCAGGCCTGGGGACGGAAATCTATTTTAGTATTTCTTATCATCCGTAGATAGATGGTCAGACAGAGCGAGTAAATCAAGTTCTAGATGATATGTTGCGCATGTTTGTAATGCAACAACCATAGAAATGGGAATATTATCTCCACTTGGTGGAATTCGACTGCAACAAAGGGCATCATGAATTTTTGGGTATGAGTCCCTTCGAGGTAGTTTACGGGAGAAATTGTTGGGTACCCATGGATTGGAATAGTCCAGAAAATAAGTTAGCATTGGGTCCTGACATGCTAGCAGAAATGGAGGCTATCGTTAAGTAATTTCACCGAAACTTAAAGGTGTTACAAGATAGGAAAAATGTGTATGCAAACAGGAAGAGAACCCATAAATAATTCTAGCTGGGTGATCATGTGTACCTAAAGGTGAAACCTTAGACGAGCACCATGCTGTTGAAAGGTTGTGCAAAATTGTCACCACGGTATTGTGGGCCTTTCCAAATTTTAGAACGGATTGGGGCTGCGGCATATAAACTAGCAATGTTAGGCCACATTCGAGTACACAATGTCTTTCATGTGCCACTGTTAAAAAATTATATTTATGATGCTTGACATATTATTAACTAGGAGAGTATTCAGGTAATGATAAATAGGAAGCAAAATGATTAAAATATTAATGTTTTGAAATGTTTTGACAACATAATATGAATATGCAGGTAGAACTCGAGGGAGAATTTCTAGCAGAGTCTCTTCATATGCTTGATCAGAGAGAAGCCACATTGCAGAGGCGAGCCATCATCCAAGTTAAAGTGCAGTGGAAGCACTTTGGCGAGAATGAGGCTACCTGGGAAGAAGAGGAGGCAATGCAAAAATCTTATCCTGCACTATTCGCGTAGAGAAAAAACACTAGGGATGGTGTTCCTCTCGAGGGTAGGGAATTGTAACATACAAAAATAATTCATGAGTTGTTATTTTTACCAAGTTTAATTTCATTTATGTTATTTCACTGTTAAAACTATTTGGCTAAAAATAGCCAGAACAAATACTGTTAATTTTAATTTAAAATACTTTCGACCAGATTGTTAAAAGAATCAAAAGAAAATAGTTAAACCAACTTTTGAGTACAGTTACAACTCCTCTTTCAGTTTTTGTTTTGTTTCCTTGAAGGGAAAAGAGGGCAGAACCGTGGGGGGTTGGAAAGCAGAGGATTGTGCTATATTCTTCCTTGAGCTAGCAGATACAACCAGTGGGAAAGAAAGTTGAGGGGACAAGCTGTGGGCTATGGGACTTGAGGCTGGACAGAATCTTGATGCCCAAGGTACTTAGCTTTTCTGTTCTGGTAGAAGTGGAAGGGCTCAGAGGGTGAACTTGGATGTAATTGCCATTTCCAAGGCTGGGTGGTGATATCTTCTGATTATTTAACATATATGTAACAAAATACAGATAAGTGATACTATCATGATAGTTATTATCAGTATATCTATTGAATGTTTATTGTGAACTAAAATAATGTGGTTATAATGAATGATCTGCTTACTGTAGGTAGGTAGTTTGGAAATGATTTAGTATAAATTACAAATTACAATCATTACTAGTTTCTGGGTAGAATAGTAGAGCAAGGAGAAAATGCATATTTACCAAAAGATTCTATTACACATCCTGGGAATAGTATATCTGTCAGTTAACAATTAATGTTTGGCTAATGACCAAAATATCATTGTAGATGAATGTCAACATAATTTGGAAATAAATAAGTATACGAACTGTAAAGCCAATGCTTATCAGCTTTCTGCTAAAAATCAATTATTACAAGATATCAGGGAAACATATCATGCCACAACACATAGTTCTAAATATCAGACCTCTGTCATACACAGGAATTTCCGTAACTGAAGAATGAAGTTAAGTCAGCAATCTATTTCATAGATTTCTGGTGGAATGTATGACTTCTTTACAGACTCTTCATATACCTAGGGTTTGTAGCCGCAGACGAGTTCATAAAGAACCCATCCACAACCATGTACCGTGATATTTTAAATTAAACCATGAACATTCGTTACACTATATGTATATATATATATATATATATATATATATATATATATATATATGTAAACAACATTTCAAACAAAGAGAAACAGACTGACATGACTGATATAACAATTGAGGGAAAAATTATGAAAATTCATGTATTGTATATACCCTTGATAATCCACCAAAAAACCTCAAATCTCAACCGCAATTCACACAGCATTGGGGGTTTACATATACAATGCCTCAAAGATCATGAAAATTTCTAGCATGATTATACTTTGCTGAGTTCAGTGCAAACGAAGAGTATTTTTCCAATAAAAACAATTACAATCAAGTTCTGTAATGATTCAACACAAAATATCAGTGGACTAATTTAATATAGTTTAGTTAGCATGAATAAAGTAAACCCAGCAGCTAAAATTTAGATCAGACCCTTCTCGGTCTTGTCCAAATAGTCAAATCAGAAGGATTTAATTACATAAGAAACCGACTTCACAGTCTGTGAGTCCTATTGAACTTGCAGCATAAAACTATGGCTATTGTAATTAAACCCTAATTCATATAAATCCACAGGATGAAAATTCCTAAACCACATCAACCAACCAGTAAGGGCCATGAAAGAAAGCTCCAACCGGGACTAAATGCAGAGTTGTGAGTAAGATTTGTCAATGGGACAACCTATTGAATAGCTAGCCCCTTTGGGTTTAAAAATGTGACATACCTGCAACATCATAGACAAATGTTATGACCTAGATAATAATTAACCTTAGGAGCGGTATTTAACATAGAACAGAGATTTAGCTCTTACCTGAGTTTTGCAAGCCATGCGTAGGGGTTTCACATCTTCATAAAATAGAAATATAGGGTTATAGATGCCTGGATCAGTGGCAAGCTTGTAAAAATCAAATGTATCAACAACCTAAATCAACAATAATAACCATTACCTAGTTCGTGACGAGGAAAACAACCACCACATAATCCATAAGTTAGAGAGTCGAGCCCCTCACTTGACGAGCATAAAAATGCATTAACAACTTGCATTGAGACAGTTTTTGGATCATACTAAGAATAACTCAAAACCCACACCATTGCTACAGATAGTGAAGGCTTAGAGGTACATCTCCATGGTTTGCCACAAGGCATGGAGATCGAACTATGAAAGCCACAGTGAAACCATGAGTAGGCAAGAAGCAGAGCGGTAAGACTTTCCACCATGAAAACGAAAATGAGCAGGAACATCGGTGGATACCCAAGTGTTAGGTATATGGATGTTCCCAGAAAAAATACCACCGTTGGATGGTGCAAACCGAATCGACGAGCAAGAGAACTAACAGTTGTCAACGAAAAAGCGATGAGTGGGGTTATGGCCATGTGCATTAATTCCCGAGAATAGTTGACAGGAAGTCACGTACAGGCAGCCATAAAGTCCAAGGCAGGGTTTAACCCAGCCACCTCGTGAAGGATCACACAGCTCTCATGGGTTTGGATAATCCTCTGTGATTCTAGTACCCCAAATCTGTGATTCAGACATGATTTTATTATATAACATATGTGGCATTTTTTTTTTTTTTGATGTATTATATGGTTGTGTGTTACATTTACAGATAGATGCATTGTTTTTTCAAAAGGGAAAAAATACTTTCGCTATTTCAATAGAAATAAAAAAGTTTAATCTTATGGCTCTAACCAAATTGCTTTAATTTATTTTGATATATAATATTAAAAAAAAAAATATTTATGTAAAAATTATATTAATATAAAATACAACAATTTATATATAATAGAAAATAAAAAATTATTCTCTTTTACGGATAGATGCAATGTTTTTTCAAAAGGGAAAAAATATTTTCACTCTTTCAATAGAAATAAAAAAAGTATAATCTTATGGATCTAACTAGGATACTTGTTAATTTGTCTATATATTTAAAGTAGTATCATTTCTTACACAAAAATTTAGCTAAAATTTTTATCTCTTCAAAGAATTGGTAGAATAAAAAAGATTAAAGGAAAATTTAGAAAGTAAAATATTACTATGAAATTATGCATAAGAACAAATTTCATCAACTAGCAACAAAGCTTGTTTTAAGAGCAAATACGTGAAGATAATGTTTTCTCTATAAACATGCAAGATTTGAATGACCTCAAGTTATTCAGGTACATGAGTTGATGAATATTCCTCTTCCACAGTACTAAATGGATAAGACTTGGGAATTTCCTAACAATTTGAATGTATTTACCTATTTCCAAATTGTTAGTAGGATAATAATAGACATTTCCATTAAATGATAAAAAATGTTGTGACCTACTCCAAGCTTGCATTTGACAATCAAATTATTAGACCAAAACAAAAGAACTCCTACCCCACACATTCCCTGTAACTCCCCCTGGTAACCTCACATGAAAGTGCATGGAGTGAGAATTTTTTTACACCCTTTACCAACATGTAACTTTCTGAATTCACTATTCCATATTCTTTAACTAATCATTGGATGACATCATCATTATCATATAGAGTAAACTTAAGGAATGGAATAGTAAATCACATTATAAAACAACCATTGTTGCAGTATAACAACATGCTATTACCTTGCATTATTTTCATGGTTTTCATACCTAGGTTAATTAAACACATACCTCATAATGAAATGCTCATGTCATGCAAGGAATCAACATCATCAAAATGGCACAAAAAACAATCAAATCACTGGACACTGATATACCCTAGAAACCATGTAGGGTGAAAACCAATAAACATTTAATTTTATCAGTAAACGCTTGTGAGGGTGTTCACCCCTCACTCAATGGCTTATAAGGGAGCCCATCCATAAAAAATTGTCATAAAATATTACAAATAAATACCATTTAAACACAACATATCTAGTTAGAAGATATTAGAATCATCATGATATCATTTACCCATAAATCCTCAACTTCTATGTCTCTGTGGCTTGGCTGTTCCATCAGTGGATCATCATGTGGTTGAAATTCCTTGATCTTTGTGGATCATTAAAACTTTACCTGCCACAATGTCAAACATGAACTATACTTTGGATAAGTCACCATCCTCCCCTGCCACTGATGTCATCAACAAAATTTATCGTTATAACTAGATGAAGCATTAATCAACCAGTAATCATTCTTTATTAGTGATGTTTCAACGTCTATTCATGTGCATACATAAAACATAAACAAAATATCATGACATACCTTCTTTAACAACACTGCACACACATTAATAGAAGCATATAAATATGAATCATGTCAGATTAACTAATATTCCTCTCACATATGTTCACATTATTTTCCAAAGAAAACCAATTTAACTTTCCTTATTCATTTAAGGTAAAACTAGCACATGAGCTATGGTTTTCATGCAATACATAAATGTTTCATGATAACTCTTAATATTTCTCGAAAGGAAGCTAACATAGTCTTGCATGCAAATGGATGATCTTCAAAATGAAATCTACCATAATCTTGTATGTAAATACATAATCTTCCCAAAGCAATGCTAGCATATAGATTCCAACGTTATGCATGCAAATACATAACATTCTTTCAAATGAACTAGCCCATCAACTATCATCTTAGGGTCTGTAGACAAATAGCCTTTCAAAAAGGGAAAAAAACTAGCGCCATAGTTAATGCATACAATTATAAGCTTTAACCAAAAGAAACTGGCTCCTCAACTATTTGTTTTTATATGAAATTATGTAATCTTTCCCAAAAGAATTAATACAATAAGTGTTATTCTCATAGATGCAATCACATAATATTTTCCCAAAAGAACTATCATAACATAATCTTTTTCCAAAATAATTTAACATGATAGCCATTTTTTCCATGCATTCAAACTACATTTCTTCCAAAGAAATCTATCTCATTAGTTTTCCTTTCCATGCATGTGAAATGAATTTATTTTTAAGAAATTTATCTCAATCAACCATTATTTCTGTGCATGCAATACATTTTTCTTTCTCTAGAATTCTACCATCATTGGCTATTCTTTTTATGTAAACAAATACATACTTCCTTTCCAAAATTAGATCAATACAATATATAATGTTTCTATGCATAAAGATTATTATTCTTTTTCACAATAGCTATAGTCTTATGTGCATAAAGAGATTTACCTCAATGTTTCATAGGAAAGGTGAATCATTTATTAAATTCATAATATTTAACTCTGAATTGTAAATATATATGTTAAGTTGGATAACATTTCCCAAATAAATTTTTATGAGAGTTGTATTAGTGGAAATATTGCATCCCCCCCAAATAAAACAACTTCATCGATGTTTATCATCAACATTACTCATGATATAATAATCTAAACAACCAGAAGAGAATCCTTCTCCTTCAAAATGAAGGATTTTATTTCCAAGAAATACCCATAAGAAAAATAATAATGTTTTAACAATAGTCATGAGCACTTACAACTACAAAATATTAAACGTCAATCACTTAGCGACTATTAAATTTCATGGAAACAAAAAAAAAATAACTATACCAAGTTAATGTTACTTATTAATTACTCTTGGAAATCATGGCTATCTTATGCAATAATTTCAATTGCAGGTGGTTTCACAACCTCCATGGAAATCACGCTATAATATATTATCAAAAAGTTCAACATAGTCACATTAGTCAGAACATTTTCAATCAAATTAAATACTTTTAACTCTCAATCAATTATGCAATGTCAGGTGATATCTTAATTACAATACTTCTACAAGTACTCAAAGAGCACCTAACTCTCTAATCATAAACAATGATCAATAACTGCACCAAGCATACACTGTCTTAGCCCCCCACTAGAGACATCCATACAGTACCGCCACAAGTACTCAGAGAGCACCTAATTCTCTAATCATCTAAATTATAAATAATTGCACCAAGTGTATATTGTCTTAATCCTTTCTAATACATTCACAAGATTGGTAATACAATAAAGGAACTTACATTCCGAGTAATTCCTTCTTGAGCACTAGGCTCTTTTCCTGTCAAGGTGTATATAATTTTTTTATATAAACATATAGAAAATTCACAACACATAATTGATTAGTTAATTTGTTCTACTATGAGAACCACCGTGGCAAAAAAATACTCCTCCCAACGAGTGGGAACTTGTTTCCACAGCCAGATTGAAACATTTTCACATCCATACAATTATTTGACAAATACCATACCAGGTCTAGTTTGGAATTCCACTAGCCAAATAGCTCAAGAATTCCAATGACCACATAAAGTCTAATATAGGATTCCTCTTTGCAACATCCTCCTTATTCCTCTTATAGTGTCTCATCTATGAGAGATTTTTTTCCTCGTATAATAGGCTTCAAAGTCAACAAAGTTGCTTCAAGATTTCCCCTCTTCACCATCTTGGCCAACTCTTTTCCCTCACTGAGATAATATATCTCTAGGGAGAGGAAATCTAGGCAAGCAACCTCCATCAACCCATTCGGGAAGGAAACCACCATCATCCCAATGCCTCATGGCCTTTCACAACTGTCCACAACTGTTTGGTATGTGAAATAATGTTTTAGCACCCTTTCCTAATGTAATTTACATAAATATACATATGCACATTATCATTAAAGAAAAATGAACCTTTATATACATCATGCATTCATACTTGACCCTCAACATGGGTCCTTCAATATGTGAAGTTAAATTGACAAGAAAACATAACTAACATCACTTATCATACAAGTAATATTCATTTCATAGTAACCATCATGAAATTTAGAAAGACATTACCATATTTTGTATAACATAGCATTATACTTTATAATTTGTAGTTGCAAATCACATTGCAACGTTTTACCTTTCATAGGTCTTTATGTTGCCACTAATCTAACCCTACTTAATCACATCAGGAACATTAGCTACAATTATTTTTAATAAAATCATACCTTGCACAAAACAATCGTCAAATACATTCAAGATGCATTTGATAGGTCCCTATAATACTAGTGATTACCCCATTACTATTGTAGTTGTATCCCTTATTAATATTTTTGTGCCCCTATTGTCCCCATATTTTTATTACTGTGCACCATAGAATCCCTCTATTGTTATTTTTGTGGCTTTATATTATTATTGTTAGGTCGGCTGTGTTATATTGTGACTCCTTAGACTGCTATATATAGAAAGGAGGTTTTGTCATTTGAATCATCCAAGAATTGCTCATTTATGTAATTTAAAGGAGGTTTCCCCCTCGAAGAGGCTGAATTCTAAGGCGTTCATCTATCTTTTCTATCTTTTTCTTGAGCTGGTTTCATAACATTTGGTATCAGAGCTTTGGATTCTAGGGTTTCACTGCTCCAAACAGGTCATCGTGGTATTTTTCCTATAACTTTTTTTCTGCGACGTTTCAGAAGCTAAAAAAAAAAACCCATTTGAGAAGAAATTGTGCTAAATCTTGGATCCGAATTTCAGAGCTTTTCACGCTATATTTGCGGAGATATGATCTGAGGAAGTTGGTCTTTTTGCAGACTCCTGAATTACATTCCAAATAGGTGACCTGGGGAAAATCGTCATAACTTTCTTTCTAAGCATTAGATTGAAATTTTGTAAGAAGGTACAGAAAGAGGATAGGCTATAGTTTCTTGTATATATTGTTTAGAGCCAAAAGTTGAAACAATGACTCATGGTACATCGTACAAGTTCACTCTACTGAACTAGTTTATAATCAGGTCACTATGGGAGATTGTGCATAACTCTTTCTTGGTGAATCCAATTTGGATCAGACTGGTGGCATTGGAAAGAGGACGCAGAGGGCTACTAAAGGTTGCAATTTTAGAACTAGATGATCCAAAATTACAGAGATACATTAGATTCAATATCAGGCTCCTACAAAGTGAAAAAAGGTGTGTAGTGTTTTTTAAATTTTTGCATAAGCTTGGTTTGAAAAATTAGTTTGAAGGAATTCAAAGGGCATAGTAAAGAATTATTATCGGTAATTGATGCCCCAAGGAAATAAAATGCAAACACCTAGTAGGCAACCTGAAGGCTCTAGCATGACTCATGAAGAAGACGAAGAAATGCAACATGATATATCAAAATTACGAGACCAAGTGGAACAAGTGTCACTTGCACAAAAAGGAACAGAATCTAAGATGGATGGTTTAAAGAAAGATGTAGAAGCTAAGATGGATGGATTAAATAAAGGCATAGAAGCTAAGATGGATTGTTTATATAAAGGCGTAGAATCTAAGATGAATGACGTGGAAGCTAAAATGGATGATTTGAAGATAGATTTGAAGACAGACATGGAAGAATTGAAGATAAATATGAATAAGTTGCCACAAGAAATGGTCACTGATGGTGAAAGGGTAGTAAAGGAAACTCATGATGAGAACAAAATAAATGTTAATCATGATTCCATAGACTCTAATGTTGGACCGAAGACCCACCATACTCCAAAAATTGATATGAGGAAGTTTGATGGCAAGGATCCCGCAACATGGATATTACAGATGGAGCAATTTTTCGATCTCAATAATGTGAAAAACACACAAAAGGTACGTATTGCAACTTTATATTTGGAACCAAATCAGTTTATATGGTATCAATGGCTTTGCTCTCGTAAACAAATTATCACTTGGGTGATTTTTACGGAAGAATTGACAACACATTATGAGGATACAAAAAGCAACACCTTTTTTAGCCAATTGATAAGTCTCAAACAAAAGGGTTAAATAATGGAGCACATTGAGGAGTTCCAAAAATTAAACATAAGGGTAAAAGATATTCCAGAGGAGCATAGGATTGATGTGTTCATAGGGACTTTAAAGGATAATATCCAACATGATGTTCGCCTTTGGGAACCTAATTCATTAGAGAAGGCATTCAGGTTAGCAAGAAAAATGGAAAGCAAAATTATGGCAACCAGGAAGCATACCAATCACAACTATAAATATGGAAGTGTTGTTACCCCTAGCCTTCCACAACCTATAAGGTTGACACCACAACAATTGGAAGAAAAAAGAGCAAAAGGGCTTTGTTACAATTGTGATAGCAAATACACTAAAGGTCATAAGTGTGCTGGGAAGAAATTATTCTACATAAATTGTGAAGAGGAAGAAGAAAAGGAGCAAGAAAGGTCAAAGGAAGAGGATATACTCCAGGAACAAAGCCTAGATAAAGAAGAAATGAATCCGAACATATATTGTAATGCATTGGCTGGAATTACCACTCCTCAAACCATCAAGATAGAAGGACAAATCAAGAAGAAAAAGGTAATAGTGTTGATTGATTCTGGAAGTACCCACAATTTTATTCATTGTAAGGTAGCAAAGAAATTGAATTTCTTCCTATATCCTGCACCAGAGTGTCAAGTGATGATTGCAAATGGAGGAATGATAAATTTCTCTAGAAAGTGCCATAATATCAAGCTATCCATGGGAGAATATTTATTGACTAGCCCAATGCTTTCCATTCCAATGGGAGGTGTTGATGTTGTACTAGGAGTCCAATGGCTACAATCCTTGGGTACAATAGCTTTTAATTTTCAAGAACTTTTCATGAAATTTTCTGCAGAAGGAAAGGAAATTGAATTAATGGGTATTGCAGGGAAACCGGGAAAGATAATCAACTCTAATGGTATGACAAAGCTTCTAAGAAAGGAACAAAGAGGTGTAATTGCACAATTATGTTCGCTAGATGTTTCCACATCGGAATCATCTATTTCTCCAGATCTCCAAAAAGTCTTGGACAATCATTCCAAGGTATTTGAGACTCCCAAAGGTCTCCCACCTATTCGTGATCATGATCATGCTATTCATCTGATTCCAGGAAGTGTTCCTCCAAACATCAGGCCGTACAGATATCCCTATGTCCAAAAGAGTGAAATTGAATGTATGGTTGCAAAAATGATAGAGGCTGGTATAATTGAACCTTGTCAAAGTTCTTTCTCTACTCCATTAGTATTAGTGCACAAGAAGGATGGATCATGGCACATGTGTCCGGATTATAGGGAGCTCAACAAGCTCACTATTAAAGATAAGTTTCCCATTCCTGTCATTGATGAATTATTGGATGAATTGCATGGATCAATTTACTTCACCAAGTTGGATCTTCGTTTAGGATATCATCAAATCAGAATGAAGACTGAAGACATTCCAAAAGGAACATTTAGAACTCATGAGGGTCATTATGAATTTTTGGTCATGCCTTTTGGCCTTACCAATGCACCTTCTACATTTCAAGGTTTGATGAATTCCATTTTCAAACCCTTCCTTATAAAATTTTTGTTAGTATTTTTTGATGATATACTAATCTACAGCAAGTCTTGGAAGGATCATGTTGAACATGTTGATAGGGTGCTACAACTATTGGAGGAGAAACAATTATATGCAAAAAGATCCAAATGTTTCTTTAGAGTACAAGAGGTGGAATATCTGGGTCATATTGTATCTCATGAAGGAGTTAAGGTAGACCCTAGAAAAATTAAAGCCATTAAGGAATGGAAAATCCCCACATCTATAAAGCATCTGCGAGGATTTCGCGGGTTGACAGGGTATTATCACAAGTTTGTTAAGAATTATGGGAGAATAGCAGCACCTCTAACAACATTATTGAAGAAAGATGCATTTTCATGGACTCCAGAAGCAACAAAGGCCTTTGAACATCTTAAAGAGGCAATGTGCCAAGCACCAGTCTTAGCTACACTGGAATTAACAAAAACCTTTATTGTGGAATGTGATGCTTCAGGAAATGGATTTGGTGTTGTTTTAATGCAAGATGAAAGGCCCATTGCTTTTGAAAGCTGTCCAATCAAGGGAAAGTTTTTACACAAAACTATTTATGAGAAGGAAATGTTGGCAATACTACATGCACTTAAGAAATGGCGACACTGCCTAATGGGAACACACTTCAAGGTAAAAACGGATCATTATAGCCTTAAATACTTTTTAGAACAAAGATTATCCTCTGAAGAGCAACAAAAGTGGGTCACAAAGATGTTGGGTTATGACTTTGAAATCATCTACAAAAAAGGGAAGCAAAATGTGGTGGCAGATGCACTCTCAAGAAAGGATGAGGATGTGGAAGCATTGTTATGTGCCATTTCTATTATCCAACCACATTGGATAAATGAAGCAAGGGAGGAATGGAAGAATGATGAAGAAGTGTGGGCACTTATTCAAAATTTACAACAAGATTCTAGTACATCTGATACATTTAGCTAGAAAAATGATTCGTTATGGTACAAAGATCGCTTACACCTCTGTAAGAATTCCCAACTCAAACAAAAGATTCTTATGGAATCGCACACTTCTCCCTTAGGAGGGCACTCGGGATTTTTAAGAACTTACCACAGGATTAAGAAGGAATTCTTTTGGATGGCCTTAAATCAGATATTCAAAAGTTTGTAGTGGAATGTTTGGTTTGCCAACGAAATAAAGTTGAAACAATTAATATCCCAGGTCTATTAAAACCTTTATCCATTCCAAGCGAACGTTTGGAGGAGGTTTCAATGGATTTTATCACAAGTTTACCCAAGCCTGAGGGAAAAAGTGTCATCATGGTGGTAGTTGACAAACTTACCAAGTATGCACACTTTTGGGCATTATCACATCCATTGAAAGCCAGTACATTTTCTATTGCATTTATGGAAACAATTCAAAAGCTACATGGAAACCCAAAGATTATTGTAAGTGACAGAGATCCCATTTTCACTGGAAATTTTTGGACAGAATTATTTTCTTGTCTTGGTACTCAGTTAGCTCATAGCTCATCTTATCATCCTCAATCTGATGGGAAAACTGAGATAGTAAACAAATGTTTGGAAGGATATCTTCGTTGCTTTGTATCGAATAAACAGACACAATGGGTCAAATGGTTGCCTCTGGCTGAATGGTGGTATAACACTTCTTTCCATACAACAACAAAAATGACCCCATTTATGGCACTTTATGGATATCAACCACCATCCATCACATCATATTTAAGAGAAAATTCTAAGGTTCAAGCAGTGGAACATCACATTGAACATCAACAACAAGTCCTCCAACTCTTAAAGGATAACCTCGTGTTGGCACAGAATAGAATGAAATAATAGGTAGATCAACATCGCAGCGAAAGAAGTTTTGATGTAAGCGATTGGGTATTCCTACAACTACAACCATATAAACAAATGTCCCTCAAGCAAACTAAGAAGGATAATAAATTATCACCAAAGTATTATGGTCCATACAAGGTGTTGCAAAAGATTGGTACTATGGCATACAAATTGGAGCTTCCTGCAGTGTCTCAAGTGCACCTAGTTTTCCATGTTTCATGTTTAAAGAAGGTTATAGGCGACAAGCTCCCAGTTCAAACAATATTGTCAGAACTTAACGAGGAAGGAAAAATTATATTGGAACTGGAGGCAGTCACAGAAACAAGAACACCACAACTACAAAATCGATCAATCTCGGAGTATCTCATCAAGTGGAAGAACTTATCCGCTGAAGATTCCACATGGGAGGATGAGAATATTATACAGAAGCATCTAGAACTGCTCAAGCATTGAGGACAACACTTTTTTTGAAGGAGAGGGGCATGATAGGTCCCTATAATACTAGTGATTACCCCATTACTATTTTAGCTGTATCCCTTATTAATATTGTTGTACCCCTATTGTCCCCATATTTTTATTACTATTCCCCATAGAATCCCTCTATTGTTATTTTTGTAGCTTTATATTATTATTGTTAGGTCGGATGGGTTATATTGTGACTCCTTAGACTCCTATATATAGAAAGGAGGTTTTTTCATTTGAATCATCCATGAATTGCTCATTTATGTAATGTAAAGGAGGTTGCCCCCTCAAAGAGGCTGAATTCTAAGGCGTTGACCTATCTTTTCTATCTTTTCACTTTCACATGCACTATGTTAGCAATATTTCAACATAATAAAAGGTATTAGTCCTGTTTCTCTTCATAAACCACCTTTATGTATTAAAAGTAATATAATTAGTAAAGATACATCCTTGAGATGTTAAAACAAAGTTTCCATAAAGATGTTTTTCCAAAACAAAAGTTAAGAGAACAATATTTTAATCATTAACATTATCATAATTTCTTACTCATGTAACATGTCATTTCATTTATGCATATGCATCTAATCAACAATCATTAATGCATACTAGCTAACATCATCATCGAATCATAAATTAATACAGTTGTGAAGTTAAACAAACAAGGTAATTAGCATCATCATATTACTATTATCATTTAGTTGATGGAACTATCAATGACACTACTGTATCTAATCCAAGTACTTTATCACCTTCAATAACATGCAGTCACAGGTATGCATGGTTAGATGAGTATTCAATTATGCAATCATTGAAGTTTTTTTGCATGTACATAAAAGCTTAAACAAAAATCTATTCATTCAATTACACTAATTTATCATCAATGTGTAAGTGTCGATAATTGCTAGGTAACAATCCAAACATTCCCCATTTCTATAGTGTTTTGTTACTAATAGACCAACAATATGAAGTATACTATCACTTTTTTATGACTTGCAATAAGTTTTAATCAAAATTGATTCATGCATATAGGTTTTAATAGTTATCCACATAGTACTAACTAATCAATGCCACCGACCATCTTAATTCAATCAAAATCCATGACATGACTCAATCGTAACTTATCCATTACAATCAAGTCTTACTACTTGACTCATTGTTCATCTTTAACATCTAAAGGGGTTATTTCAAAAACAAATTAAAACATCTTATTGTCTACTTCAAGGAAAACTCCCCCCAACCTCCCCCCCTCCCACCTTTTACAGTCATGCACTCATTCTTTATAAGTAGTGCACTGTAACTTTAGTCATGTTCATTAATATTGTCATATATGCAAAGGTTGGTCGTCAATTCTCACTTTCACTAGTGAGTGCTCAATAATGTTCATAGGTGAAACAAAGGTTTTATATCCTTTTATCATCATCACGATTCAAATGTCATGAGCAAAATTTTATAGGAGACTTTATTACTTATTATTCTTCCATGCAGTTATAAACATGCATCATGCATCTCATGTCAAATGTAGTCTACTGCATATATTTTTATGTAGTTTGTTAGAATCATACATAAGCTTATAACCACTAGTATCATACCTCTACTTCATTTCCACTTACCACTTCCCAAAATGTGCTAGTATTGCAACCTTTAGCTCTGGTACCACTTGTAACATCCCTTGGTAATCTCACATGAAAATACATTGAGTTGGAATTTGTACACAATTTAATAATATGTAATTTTATGAATTCACTGTTCCATATTCTTTAACTAACCATTGGATGATATCATCATTATCACATAGAGTAAGCTTTAGGAATGGAATAGTAAATCACATGATAAAACAACCATTGTTGCAATATAACAACCTGATGTAACCTTGCATTATTTTCATGGTTCTTCCAATCGAGTTAATTAACCACATACTTTGTAATGCAATTCTCATGTCATGTAAGGAATCAACATTATCAAATTGGCACAGTAAACATTCACATCACTAAACACTGATATACGCTAGGAATCTCGTAGGGTGAAAACCAAGAAATGTTTAATTTTATTATTAATTTCTCATGAGGGTGTTCACCCCTCACTCAGTAGTTTATAAGGGATCACATCCCTTGACTATTGTCATAAAATCTTACAAAGAAATATTATTTAAAGACAACATATCTATCTAGAAGCTACTAGAATCATCATGATATCATTTACCCACAAATTTTCAACCTCTCTACCTTTGTGGCTTGGTTGTTTCATCAGTGGATCATCCTGCAACTAACATTGCTCAATTTGTATGGATCATTAAATCTTTACCTACCACAATGTTAAACATGAACTATCATTTTCATAAGTCACCATCTTCTCTTGCCATTTCTGTTGTCAAAATTTTTTATCATCATAACTAGATAAAGCATTAATCAACCAATACTCAATCTTTATTAGTGATGCTTCAAGATCTATTCATGTGCATAAATAAAACATAAAAAAATATCATGACATGTCTTCTTTAACAACATAATAAACACATTAAGAGAAGCATATAACTATCACGAAGGTCACATTAATTATTATTCCTATTGCATAGGTCAATATTCTTTTCTAAGGAAAACTACTTCAGTTTTCCTTCTTCATTTAAAAGAAAACTAGCACATGAGTTATGGTGTTAAATGAAATACATAAACATTTCACTATAGCTGTTAGTCATTTCTTAAAAGGAAGCTGACATAATCTTGTATGCAAATGCTTGATCTCCAGAAAGATAGCTATCATAATATTGTATGTAGATTCATAATCTTCACAAAGGAAAGGTAACATATAGATGATATCCTCATGCATGCAAATGCATAACAATCTTTCAAGAGAACTAGCCCATCAAGAAGCATCTTAGGGCATGTAAACAAATACCCTTTCAAAAAGGTAAAAAAATAGTGTCATAGTTAATGCATGCAATTATATAAGTGTTATCCAAAAGAAACTAGCCCTCCAACTGTTTCTTTTTATATGCAATTATGTAATATTTCCCAAAAGAATTAATATCATAGATGTTATTCTCATAGATGAAATTACATAATCTTTTTCTAAAAGAATTTAACATGATATTAGTCAATAAAACTACAAAAAAAATTAATTATACTTAAAAATATATTTTTTTGTCAATGAGTTTTGGATAAATGGTGACTGGGTGCTGTTTTAAAACAATTTTAAAACTTAAGTCACCCATTCAATTTTCATGTATTTTAGTATTGTTGTTAAACATGATGATAATATAACCTTACCAATTCCAAACTTATATATATATATATATATATATATATATATATATATATATATATATATATATATATATATATATATATATATATATATATATATATATATATATATATATATATATATATATATATATATTAAACATTGTATTGTGTAATTGGAAGGTAAAGGATTTAGCAATGTGGAGAATTTTAAATAGAAATCATGTTTCATTAGCAAGATCCAAATTCTCATTCCTACCATACAGTTCACAGAAATATTAGGGGTTTATGCATTAAGAAAACCAAGTCTAAACTTATGAGAAGAAATGATAGACATTTCAAATTTGTAGGGTAAATGGATAGAGCTATATACATTCGAGATTTCTGATATAAAAGAATAAATCTATATACATGTCAGATTTGTGGTACAAATGAATAGAACTATATACATTGGACATTTCTAGTAAAAAGAATAAATATATACATTTAACCATTTTTTCATTTTTTCGATCGATACGCTTTTTTGGGATAATCATCCTCTCACTGCGCTAACTTTGAAAGCATGTTCCTTATATATGTAGAATTCATTGAATATGAGAGAACATATCTTCTAAACTATAACTTGTCGTTGCACCTAATAGTATTACCATATGGACAAACAACACACAAAAAGAAGACTGGTATTATTGCACATGTTCTTGTTGGCTACAAATACTGACAAAGTGATGCACTTATGTTTGCACAGATACCCATGTTATAAGCTTGTGCTCTACCTATTCTTTTATTTTGCTAACTGTCGAGCAATATTAATCTTGAAAATAAGAAAAGCCATATCAGATTCCATTTAACATGAACCAAAATTTTTGCAGAGAAAGAAATAAGTAGAGATGCCCATTTTTTTTCCACAAAAATACAAACAACTTTCATAAAAATGGTAGTTTACATATTTGAGTCTCATAATCATCATCGTTCAAATGAATCCATACATATAGAACATGAATCAGGTAAAGGCCAGCTCGAGAGAAGGCCAGAAGAAAAAAACCTTACAGCAAGTCAAAATATGCACACAAAAAAAAAGCCTCATAGGGCAGAACCACATCCTTCATAACATAATGAAGCGACTGTAACAATCATCGACTATAGCAATCATCTGCAAGATTCACTATAAAATCTGGGGATAGATAGATATAGCTAATAAACATAAAAAAAAAAACCACATATGGATAAAGAAGCTTTCCTCTGGAACTCAAAAAAATATAAGTAAAGATGCCCAATTTGTAATTGATCATTCTCATCTAGAACTTGGAAGACATTTGAAACAATGGAATGGTTGTTTAAACTACAAATAAAGTGGCCTAGAGACTCGTGTAGAAAATATTATCTTCTAAACTCTTCAAAAATCTTTTGGTTGCTTTGGTCCATCGATATTAGCTTTATCTAGATGGTTGATTCTGAAAATAGGGGTGAGGTCAATTTTCACCTGTCTCCCTTCATTCTAGATTGTTGATTCTAAAAACAGGAGTGAGGTTAATTTTGAGTTGACTCACGTGATTTGTATTTATTGGATTGCAAAATATTTTTGAAATTAACAATTGAAATAAAAAGTGTCTGCTTTACATTAACTCAAAAATAAGGCTATCAACTAGTTGATTAATGCTACAAAATCACTAATTAATGTATTGTTTTCTCACTACTATATAGAGGTTTGAAGATAATATTTAAGACAAATTTTGAGAAAATTGTCTTAATTGAAAGCTAAACAAAAATTTGTAAATTGTATTAAATATTGTCTTTAAAGAAGTGTCTCAAACTATTTTTTTTAAAAATTGTCTCTATAAAGCCAATATAGAACACAACTATTATTCTATTAAGAGACAATTCATTTTTGTCTCTCAAGAGACTATAGTTATGATTAACGACATTGTCAGTATAGAGGCAGATTGTATTTAACCCCATTTATTGTCTCTATAATTTTTTTTTTTAATCCTAATTATTGTCTCTTTAGAGACAATAAAAAATCTTTAATCCTAGTTATTGTCTCTCTAGATATAATAAAAAATTCTCCTTAGAAACAAAATATAGAATATGAATCTTTTTGTTTAATTCATGCAATGCAAGGCATGTGCTCTTCCATTGAGCTAGAACCTTTATATAAATGTGTCATCTCAATCAGAAAAGATAAAATTCCATGAGGCAAAATGTACCATCATATTAATCAAGAAAAAATATGTTACTTGTTCCTACATGACAAATTTTAGAAAAAAGGAAAAAATTGTACATGGTAATAACTACACATCAATTCACAAACTCCTTTCTAGTAAACTTCTTCGGATGTCTATAAAAATAATTTTGCAAAAAATTGAAAGCACAATAACTAGAGTGCTCAATACTAATTTCATATTTGTTATGTTTAAAATTTCACAATGAGTAATTGCACATACAAAAATTTTGCAGTAGATTGAATTCACAACTAATACATAGCAAATTTGCCACATTTTTCAGCGTTCTAAGGTTTTAAGTTTGTAGGTATGGTAATGTTTAGGAATTTAACAATTTGCTCAAAAAGTTAATAATGGAGCTTCTAGTCAGTAAATGGTTGAATAACATTAGGTACAACTAAATTTTTCTAATGTTTTTAGGACAGTTATTTTTTATTAATTTGTTTTAAAGTAGTAATAATAATAACAATAATAATAATGAATGAATGAAAAGAAAATAATTTAAGGTGATGGGACACCCAGTTGTCCGTAGTACATTTACGAGATCCCTTGACCATTTAGAGTAGATAGGTTTATTGAAATTGTACATAGGTACATAGATATGTTCCATTAGACAAGACAATAGGAATTGTAGGGGATGCATCTTCAAACGCCAATGACACGTTCCTAGACTGCACACATGCAATATGGAATCAAGTCAAATAATTGACAAAATAAGATAATTAACATATGCAAGACACTATAATTTACATGTTTTGAAGTTGTTTGTTAATCCTCAGATTGACCCCATAGTGTTGGCTTTGCATTTGGGTTTACGAGAAAGACAAAGAAAGCTATTGTTTCTCTATAAAAATGAAAAAAGAAAACCACAAACATTGATGTAGATGTAATTTAATGTTTAACTTTGATATATTACATATGTTGTGTTATTTTTAGGTCTTGAATAGATTTGGAATAATTAAATAACCTCATATGTCCATAATATGCATAATGAAGTAATTAACCTAAAGCCATCTGGCCATTACTTCTAGCTCCATAATCATTTATGATTTTTTTTCTTGTTTCTTATTTCAGTTAACATAGGTGTTGTTCATATGACCATATATACAGATTGAGAGAATATATATCATATGAGTGCATGCCAAGTAAATGACATACATAAATAGTTAATCACATATATATCATTGCAATAATTTTCATATGTAAATAACACCTTATGCATTCATAGGGTTCATGGTTTTTCATCCCACAAGTATCATCTTACTACCCCATAGGAGACTTGGATATTTGCTAAAAAATACTACATAGAAAAGATTTTCCTTAGACAACTAGATGAAGATATAGAACAATATGAAATCATGTCAAGTAATTGACACAATATGTGGTCACTTCATAATTGAAAATTTTCATTGGTATTCATTTTCCAAATTCTAGACCCTAAATCGAGGGCTAACTTTTGTGATAAAATAGTTTACTTTGATCCCTAGATAAATTAACTTATGGAGATCAATCCACTCAACTAAGTTCTTCATCATATTGAGGGTGGACATTGTTAATTCTAGTTAGTTTAGATAAAAGCTAATTTTTATGTTGAATTCTAGGAATTTCTCCATTTATTTTTATCTTCAATGAATTTTTGATAAAAAATAAGAATAACAATCAAAATTACTCCTTTGTAAACTAAATAACACTTATAGTGAATGATTTAAAATCAACAATTGAATGAGGGATAACATCACTGACCACACTAGAAACTTTATATGAAATACGCAATATAAAGAATCTAAAAAACATACTACAAGATCTACTTTGAATAATTCTTCTCAAGTTACTCCATAAGAGATCCAAGATAAAAATACTGAAGTAAATTAATCACAATAGCAAAGAATAATCTAGCTCTTTTTTGTAAACATCCACCAGAGAAAATAAAGTTGATAATGGCTTCTTGCAAGCAAATCATAATGCATTTGTGTGATCCAAAAGACATGAAAAGGAATCAATTTACACCATTTATTACGGATTGATGAATTCTCATTAAAATTAACATGATAATATGCATATACTTTTCCTTACAGACATAATAGGTAGACTTCCTACCAAACATATCGGTAGCATACAAAAATCATGTTGTTATCACACGCCTTAGTCTTTTTGCAATCTCATCTTCGTATTGTACATGATAAAATGAAGTGTATCCAACATTTAGCTTTATCCCGTTTGGTTGGGAACCTACATCCATTTTGGAATATGATATACCTAACAAGATGATTCTTCCAAGATTTTCACCTAAAGGTGTATTTTTACGGGCATTGTAGGAACCACAACATAAAGTGATAAGTATAACTCAATTCCCATGACCAAGTTTTCCACTACACAAATAATGAGACAAAAAAGCCATAAGAATTACATGTTAGACTCATATCCAAAATAAGTCTCACACTGTTTAAACATTGATTCCTTCTGGAACCAATAAGATGTAAATTTATATAATTTGCATACATAGGAAACCACATCAAACTTGTCATGCACAGACTGACACCTCTAACATCTTTCTTTCTCAAGAAGTTCTTATTAGATAAATCATAGCATTGATTCCATATCAATAAAATTTCTATTGCTCATTCATCTATACAAAACAATAAAAATTAAATATCTATAGGCAATTAAGTTTTTTCCATAAGGAATACCTATAGATAAATCTCACCTAAATAAACAAGGACACACAAACTTTTGACATGATTCTCCATAAGTTTTGGCTACATAAATCATAACGCGTTTTCCAAATAAATACAATTTCTATTGCTCATTCGTCTACATAAAACAATAAAAATAAAATATTTGTACGATCAAGTTTTCTGCATAAGGAACATGCATGGATAAATATCACGTAAATAAAGAATGGAATTTGCAAATGAGTATGTACAAGGTATCAAATATCAAATTCTTCTAAAATGGAAAATAAAAAAATGTGAAACTATCACTGTAAAAATTAGCTTCATCCAAAGCAAATGTATCTCGATAGACCATAATAGAATTGACCTAAAAAGGAATGAAGGAAATAGTGAATATCTAAACCTAGTTTTTTCCCTTCAAAATCACATGTTAAGAGAGCTTGAGCGAATTGTAGTGAGGCACCCCAAGATCACCCAACCTGATCCTTTCTTACCTAAAGAATCTCAAGAGTACACCATCAGAGTTTCCATTGGTACTCTCACACTGATTGATGATTAACAAGATAGATCCTCCTCAATCTCTACATGTAATACCAGTGCAAATTAATGGATTCCCTCTATTATCATTTTGTTTTTGTATAATGATATTCTCATCTTTAGCTTTTGGATGGGGTTATCCCTTTTTACTCACTTCTTTAATATGGTCTTATATACATTTATTCTATCACTTAGGAGTAGCCTCAGCACATCTACAACACTATTATGGCTCATTGTATTGTATTCTCTACTCTGGTCGTAATTGTCTTATGACAATAAAAGCCCTTGCCTTGTATATGAATGTTTCCTTCACATATTGTGAGGATTTTACCGCATAAAATTTTGTGTTAAATTTTTTATTATTAGTGTTGTTATTAAATACTGGTATAAAGTGTGAAATACCAACACTCACTTTAATTGGGCATGTCTATCTTTATCCATTTTTGTGTATGTAGGATTTTTAATTAGTCATCAATATTCATCCTCTTGAACTTTTCACATTATACAATTTAGTTCATTTAATGTTTGAAAAATATAAATCATTAATATTTTCTCTATTGACTATTTCGGTTTTGAAGAATTTTTTATTTTGGGGATGACCATTCCATTTGTAATGATATACTCAGTCACACGTTTATGATTGATCCACTAATAATAGGCAAGGTGTTCGTGGTGATAATGTTTCATAGAATTTACAAAATTTTCCATAATTATAAAAGTGAATTATGAAAATCCATATTCACAAAATAGGTTGTATCAAGCCTTATTGTTAACACTTTAATACAATTTCTATTTTCTAGTCTATTGATCTAATTTCTAATGCTAATCATAAACATGGCTATATGCATAGAAAAATCCATGGGCAAAGGTATGCATGGTTTACCCGAGGGCTGTGCTGGACTCGTGGATGAAAAGGGTCGCGCCCGCCACTTACTTCTTTGCTCTATCCGCTTCTTTCTTCCAAAATTCATCATAAATGACTTCTTGAACAAACACTTGTGACCCTACTATGCATAACTTCCCTGCCATGCATCCCACATGAATTATTTCATCACATGGATTTAAAGCTAATAATTTTATGGTTATTATTAATGAGCCTGCATCTGGTCTGCATGGTTACCATATTACTAAATATTCTGAGATGGGAAATATTCACAAACTTATCAACATCCACATCATCCATAACGATGGAAGGGGAGTTTCCATTGGGTTTTAATGGCATGAGCTTTAATTTTCATTTTGCAGCAACCTCGATGATAAGTCACCCAACTTTAAATGACTCTCCAAATGATATCTAAATACCAAAAATTACATTTTCAAAGATTTGGTTAATCGTTCAACATTATAAATCCATAATTAAAGCTGGTCCACAATAAATCCAATATGAACCTGCATTAAAATCTGGTATGAAAATCCTAATTTACCTTATCAATATTTATGTGACTACCATACCCTGTAGTTTCAAGAAATATAGATAGGACATTTAGGCAAAATATGGTATGAAAATCCTAACTTACCTTATCAATATTTATGTGACTACCATACCCTGTAGTTTCAAGAAATATAGATAGGACATTTAGGCAAAATATGGTATGAAAATCCTAACTTACCCTATCAATATTTATGTGACTACCATACCCTATAGTTTCACGAAATACAGATAGGACATTTAGGACACAAGGGAGAATCTCTGCCTGTGATGGAAATGACAGTTCATGAACAAGATATTGCACATTACAAAGGTTGGCCCTCCTGATTTAGCAGAAAATTCTACCGTGTTCATTCAAAATCAGAGCAAAGAAACAAGTGTTAGCTCCTTGGCCAATTGAGGACAATAAAGTGCAGTTAAGGAAGTATTCTTTGGATATTTGAAAACTACTATACATACACCAATTAAGATAGGACTAAACTTACTCAAAAACATCAACAGTTCGATATTATTATATACCCAACGACTCTAATGGGTTCATGCAATGTATAACCCACTCATTTTCAATGTGATTCCACAAATTTTAAGAGCTAAACCTACACATCATTTCCAATTCAAAACCCTCCAAATTTTGTTTACAACATTTCTCAGATCTATAAACTTCTAAACCAAAAAAATCACATTTGGTTATTATTGGTGATATAGTTAGTTCATCCATGTACTATCAGATAACTTCAGCTGGATACAGTATATCCATCACCCTAGCCATATCCAATGGTTTTCCATTGTCCAAATTTTCAAGGGCTATGAGCTCTTCACCATGTTGCATCACCAACTTTGCATACTTGTAGAGGATGCACTCTTTTTCCTGAACAAAGGTAAACAATTCCTCTTAAGAAATTTTATTACAGAAAGTGAGCATAGAGTTGTCTTTATAGAGAAAAAATATATTTCAAGGCGTGAGAGTGAGAATACATTTAAGGGGGTGGGGATTTGTTGTGGGTAATTTCGAGTTAGGAGGAGAAAATAAAAGTCTTACAATAGTAAAGATATTTAGTTTGGACGAGCACTGGAACTCGTGCTTTAGAAAAATTGGCTTTGCGAGTGTTACAGGTGATGGTCAAAGGATTCCCTCATTCTTACATCTTGTTGTGCAGAAGTCTAATTTAGAGATTAATTAATAGCAGAAATATCTATATGGTGGTTTGATGTGTCTATGTCATTGGAATCCTTTTTCTCATATGGCTACGTGGTTTAAATATTATAGCATGTTCCTCACTCACGTTATGGAATTCAGCTCGAGGATGACTGAGCTGCAGGAAACATCACCATGCAATGTAATCTAAGGTTGAGTGGAGAGTTGTAGTCTCTGGCTCAGTCGCCAGTTCATATTGAGATAAGTATCTGACTCCATTACATTACTATGGGTAGTGAATCTTATGTTTACATTTTTGAAATGGTTGGATGGTTGGAAATCAATTAACTATATGAACTTTCTCATGTTAGGATAACGTTTGAATTTCTGATGAAAGGGGTTCTCCACTCAGTTTCATATGACTGGTTTCTTTCTAGTTTTTCATTTGGTTCCGGTTAATTGCCATATTTTTTTCCATTGTTTTTTCTTATGATATATTCTTTCTAGTGGAAGATTGAATTAGATTATAATATTCTTCTCAACTAATTACCTAAATTTTAAACTTATAATTTAGACATATTTTGGGATGTTGCATTCTTAATTTCACTAGAGCAATTCTGTTAAGCATTTGCCTCTATTTTTATTTGTGTATACTCTGGTTGACACATGTCATGGTTCTAGAAAGGTAGTCTGTCTTTATTTGTGTATACTCTGGCTGACACTTGTCATGGTTCTAGAAAGGTAGTGCTCTTTAGCCTAGTTGGAGGTCGATGTCTATTATACATCATGTCTCAATGGCTAATCGCTACAAGATTTTCACTTCTAGTGACTTATTTTCACAAGCATTCACTATACGCTTCCCTCCAAGGTAAGACTTGATCTTCTAAGATACGAATATGATTCATAGATAGTAAGACTATGGGCTATCTATTTTACTAACACTGATCCATGGTGGGATTTAAAAGTAAATTAACATATCTGAAATTTCTTAATAAACTTATTTTTACCTCATTCAATTCATCATGAACAAGTTTCAGTTTCTCAGTTTGCCTCTAGATGTAGAAGCTTATTTTTTATTCAATTCCCCATGTGTATAATGCCAACCAATTGAGAGTTAGTGCTGTTAATAATGGCAATTGTAAGATCATTGTTGGGAATTTCTGGTTATTTCAAACACAAAAGAACAGAGAACGATGCTCTGTTTCCTCCACAGGATCTTTAACACAGGGAAGCAAAAAATTTCTGAGCAGAGCAGAGTTTCTCAACCAAAATAAACTTGTATTCATTAATCAAACAACAGCTGATACAAATATATTCTTCCTCTGCCTGAGGGATTACACCAAGAACATTTCAACAAAAATTACTCTGTCTCCTTTTGAAAAGATTTACACTGCTGTGTGTAAATTTTTCATTTACATTTACTGCTGTAAATAAGAAAATCCTTACATAGATTTACTGCTGTAAAGAAAAAAAAATTCCATCATACGCTCCTGCGTATTACAAAAACCTCCAGCATAAAAGAAAAGGGATTACATACACAGTTCTTGTTTTGCACTGCTGTGCGTTTTCACCCTTGCATTACAATGCGAAGTCAACAAAAAAAACATACACTGCTTGCTTCCCTTATGTTTCATATGCAAGGAACCACACAAAAGACATTACATACATACATTTTTACATGTCCCGTAAAAACAAAACTAATAAAATTAAATACTTACCTGCTTTTACCAACCTTAGTACATTTCCTAATTACTTCAGCATGGGGAAAAATTAATTCAGTCAGGTTTACATACGGTTTTATCAGACATACGGAGGTCAAACAAAAACATGTGCCCTCACTCTCTTGAATTTCCAACCGTTGATCTTGCCCTCATTGATCGAACGGCTGACGACAATATCGGGAGGCCCTTCCTTGCTGAACTTTACTGTCCGGGGAATGGGTGGTTTTCAAAAGTCAACTCAGACACGTGTCATTTGGTCAGAGTGATCGGAGCCCTCCTGACAAATACCACAATCGGCAAAAGGTGGTGCGATATAAAACTGGTGGTTTTTCTAAACAGCGCTGCAATAAATGCGCAGTTGAAATTATTAATATTTCAACACTCCCCTTTAATTTCAACTGCTGGGTTATCAGTCATACCCAGACATTTCCTCAAAAATTCAAAACTTTTCTGGTCCAATGGCTTGGTCAGAATGTCTGCAACCTGTTCCTGAGTCCTACAATGTTGTAAGACAATTTCTCCATTGTTCACCAATTCCCTGATGTAGTGAAACTTTGTGTCAATGTGTTTCGTTCTCTTATGAAACACGAAATTCTTGGATAATGCAATAGCTGAGCTATTGTCACAAAAATCACCGTTCCTTTTACTTGCTCTTGGCCTAAGCTCCTTAACATCCTTCTCATCCAAACTGCTTGACATGCTACTATTGTAGCTGCCACATATTCAGCCTCTGCTATAGACAATGCTACAATAGGCTGTTTCTTAGAAGCCCATGAAATGGCTCCTAAACCCATGTGAAAAACATAACCGGATGTGCTTTTTTGATCATCTACACTTCCAGCCCAATCACTATCAGTGTATCCAATTAAATATGAACATTCTGAAGTAGTATATAAAATGCCAAACCTTTTTGTACCTTCAACATACCTTAGAATCCTTTTTGTTGCCTGCCAATGTGCTTCTTTTGGCCTCTCCATGAATCTGGAAATTAAACTAACAACAAACATTATATCCGGCCTAGTTTCAGTTAAATACATGAGGCTGCCAACTATGCTCTTGTACAAACTAGGATCAAAATCCTTGCTGCTGTCCTCTTTGCTGAGTTTTAATCCCATCACTGTGGGAGTGATTGCTGCCTTACTATCCTGCATGTTAAATCTTTACAATACTTCATTAACATATTTTGCCTGTGAGATAAAAATCCCATTTTTCATTTTGATCTACTTCTATTCCTAAGAAGTATCTCAGCGAACCCATGTCAGTCATTTCAAATTCCTCTTTCATGACTACATTGAAATTTTCAATGAAATATTCATCATTAACTGTAAAAATAACATCATCAACATATAACACAACAATTAGAATTTTACCATCCTTTTCTTTAATGTAGAGAGTGGGTTCTCCCTCACAATTTTCAAAACCATTTTCTAGTAGATAGGAATCTATCCTACTGTACCATGCTCTTGGCGCTTGCTTCAACCCAAAAAGAGCTTTCTTCAATCTGCACACTTTGTGCTCTTGGCCTTTCTTTTCATAGCCTAGAGGTTAATCAATGTAGATCTCTTCCTTTAACACTCCATTTAGGAATGCTGACTTCACGTCCATTTGGTAAACTTTCCACTTTTTTTGTGCTGCTATGGACAACACTGCTCTCACGGTTTCCATTCTTGCAACCGGTGCAAAAGTTTCCTCATAGTCTCTCCCATACTGCTGCTTGTATCCTTTGACTACAAGCCTTGCCTTGTGTCTTTCTATCTTGCCTTCAGCATTACTCTTGGTCTTGTAAACCCATTTAACTCCAATGACTTCTTTACATTTTGGTAGCTCAACCAAATTCCATGTCTTGTTTCTTTCTATGGCATTGATTTCCTCATCCATAGCTTGTATCCATTTCCTATCCTTAATTGCATCTTCGAAATGAATAGGGTAATCAACATGACAATATAAAGCAAATAAATAGTTCATACCTTCATCATACATGTCACTTAAATTTCTGAACTTCTTGCCTCTTTCATTTGGTGTGCAAGTGCTTGAAGATGCACTTGAATTTCCTCCTTGTGGTGTGCTTGGAGAAGCACTTTCATTTCTCCTCAAGGGTGTCTCCTGCTGTCCTTGTGTTGGCGCTACTATTTGGGGATGTATTTCAGCCATCTCTTCACCATCTTCATCATGAGACAAACAGTTTTTAACATTCACTGTTTTCTCTATGCTTCCATCCCAAGCTTCTTCCTCAATAAACTGAACATCTCTTCTCACAAAAAACTTCTTGGTAGATGGGATATACAACCTGTAACCTTTGGATTCCTCATTGTATCCAATGAAAATACATTTCTCCCCTTTGCTGTCCAACTTCTTCCTTAGCTGATCTGGAATGTGTGCATAAGCCACACATCCAAAAACTTTCATGTGGGTGACACCTTGCTTTCTCCCACTCCATGCTTCTTCCGGCAATCTGTTAATCATTGCTTTTGTAGGGCATCTATTCAAAATATATACTGCACAGTGTACAGCTTCAGCCCAATAATCATTTGGCAAAATGCTTTGCCTTTAACATGCTCCTCGCCATATCCATGATTGTCCCGTTCTTCCTTTCAACAACTCCATTTTGTTGCGGGCTGTACCTAGCTGTAAATTGCTTATGAATTCCATTTTATCTACAAAAGCACAGAAATTCCTTGGAGATATACTCACCTCCTCTATCAGTTCTTAAAACTTTGATATGCAGCCTGCTTTTGTTTTCTACAAGTGATTTGAAATTTCGAAATTTTTCAAACACTGCACTTTTGGTCTTAAGGAAATAAACCCAAGTCTTTCTGGTGAAATCATCAATGAATGTTATAAAATATTGGCTGCCTGCTAGTGATGGAGTTTGCATTGGTCCACATAAATCTGAGTGGACAATTTCTAAGGGTGCTTTTTCCCTGATGGAAAACTTTCTCTGTGTTGTTTCCCCAAGATACAACGTTCACAAAGGCTGTCCGGTTTCTCTATCAATGGAAATCCTCTTACAATTCCTTTTCTACTCAACAAATTAAGACCTCCAAAGTTGAGATGTCCAAATCTCAAGTGCCACAACCAATTTTCATCCTTCGATACACTTTGGAAAGCCTCTTGTGTAACTGCTGCAATTTCTTCTTTATTTTTCAAATATGCCCTTATTCTGAGAGGGAACATCCCGTTCCTCGTCATCTTTACTTCAGCAATACATCGTTTCCTGGGTGCTCTATCCATGATGGTGCATACATCATTCTCAAAGAAAACATTGTACCCCTTTTGAACAGGTTGTCCAGTACTTAAGAGGTTACACTTCATTCCAGGAACATAATAGACATCTGTTATGGTTTTGTTTTCACCTTTCTTTGTAAATATTTTTACTTCTCCTTTTCCCATAACAGAAATTTTACTATCAGTCCCAAGTGTGACTTGTGATTTCACATTTTGATCTAAAGAAAAAAACAGGTCTATGTTTCCTGTCATTTGGTTACTACAACCGAAGTCTGGAAACCATATATCTTCACTGTTTGTTTCAGCCATATTACAAGCTAAAATCACATTATCTTGGCTGATATTTTCTCTAGTGATATTTGCACTATATCTATTATTCATATCATGCTGCTTCTTCCTACATTCATTGGCATAAAGTCCATATTTTTTACAGTAATAACATTGGACATTGGATTTTTCATACCTTTGTCCTTGAGAATGATGTTTTCCACTTTGTTGACTGCTGCCTTGGCCTTCGTTCTGATTTGGATTGCTGCCTCTTCCTTGAGCATTTACTGGACTGTTTCTTCCACCTCTGTTTTGGCTTCTGCCTCTTCCTCTCTTGTTTCCTCTGCCTTGATCTCTTCCTCTTCCAAAGGACATCTGGGTCTTGAGGGCTTGTTCTAGAGATGAGTTTTCATTTCTACTCAACCTGTGCTCATGTGTTATTAGTGATGCATGAAGTTCATCAACTGAAAAGTTTGAGAGATCCTTTATCTCTTCTATGGTGGTGACAATCACATCAAACTTTGAGGGTAGGACCCTCAACAGTTTCTCCACAATCCTCCTTTCTTCAAGAACTTCTCCATGAGACCTCATCTGTGTGACCAATCCAATCACATGTGTGAAGAATGAGTCAATATTGTCTAACTCCTTCATGCACAGATTCTCAAAATCTCTCCTTAGCAATTGTAGTTTTGCTGTCTTCACTTTCTCCATGCCTTGATAGGCTGTCTTGAGAGTTTTCCATGCTTCTTTGGATGTCTTGGCTACTGCTATCCTTGGAAACACACTCTCATGCACTGCTTGATACAAAAATATGAGGGCTTTTGAATCCTTCTTCCTATTACTCTTCAACAGATCTTTCTTTGCCTATGTCAAGTTATTAAACTCTTCTTCATCTGCTGGATCTTCAAATCCATTTTGAACAAGTTCCCATAAATCTTGTGAGGCAAACAGGGCTCTCATGGTTATTTCCCAATAGTCATAGTTTTTCCCATTAAACTGTGGGAGCTGAGTATTAAAAATACCCATACTAGTGCTGGTGCTGGCCATTCCTTGCACTCTCAACTATGCTTCAAATATTTGACTGTGTATTTAAAAAAACACTGACTGTCTTCAACAACTACACAAAAAAAACATTGAGAAATACCTTGGATTCTTTTGCTTGAGACTTCACTCTGCTGGAGAAGTTGTTGCAGCAAAAAAAAAAAAAAAAGCTCCTTCCTTCAGCTTCTTTGACACCTTCAAAGAGCTTGGATCAGCTCCGATACCATGTTGGGAATTTATGGTAATTTCAGACACAAAAGAACAGAGAACAATGCTCTCTTTTCTCCACGGGATCTTTAACACATGGAAGCAAAAAATTTCTGAGCAGAGCAGAGTTTCTCAACCAAAATAAACTTGTATTCATTAATCAAACAATAGCTGATGCAAATATATTCTTCCTCTGCCTGAGGGATTACACCAAGAACATTTCAACAAAAATTTACTGTCTCCTTTTGAAAAGATTTACACTGCTGTGTGTAAATTTTTCATTTACATTTACTGTTCTAAAGAAGAAAATCCCATCATACGCTCCTGCGTATTACAAAAACCTCCAGCATAAAAGAAAAGGGATTACATACATAGTTCTTGTTTCACACTGTTGTGCGTTTTCACCCTTGCATTACAATGCGAAGTCAACAAAAAAAACATACGCTGCTTGCTTCCCTTATGTTTCATATGCAAAGAACCACACAAAAAACATGACATACATACGTTTTTACATGTCCCGTAAAAACAAAACTAATAAAATTAAATACTTACCTGCTTTTACCAACCTCAGTACATTTCCTAATTACTTCAGCATGGGGAAAAATTAATTCAGTCAGGTTTACATACGGTTTTATCAGACATACGGAGGTCAAACAAAAACATGTGCCCTCACTCTCTTGAATTTCCAACCGTTGATCTTGCCCTCATTGATCAAACGGCTAACGGAAATATCAGGAGGCCCTTCCTTGCTGAACTTTACTGTCCGGGGAATGGGTGGTTTTCAAAAGTCAACTCAGACACGTGTCATTTGGTCGGAGTGATTGGAGCCCTCCTAACAAATACCACAATCGGCAAAAGGTTGTGCGATATAAAACTCATGGTTTTGCTAAACAGCGCTGCAATAAATGCGGAGTTGAAATTATTAATATTTCAACAATCATGGGAGTGAATATTATATTAGATATAAATGTTTTTATGGTGATATGAAGTGTTGAGCGGCATGAAAACTTGTCCTCCTATCGCCTAAAAAAGTTGAATTCATGTAACATCACTAACATTATATTTTAGCATTGTTTATAGCTGCCTATGGTTGGGATAAAGGCAATTCTCTATAATAAACCCGATTATATTTCTTATTTATTTTAAGCATGGTAAATTTAATTAAATTAAGTCGGACATTAGTGCTTTCCCTGCAAGATTAAGAAGCAAACCAAGGATTACCAGGAAAAACCAAAAAAAAAATCAAGGGGAAGTTAAATAGGTGGAGTAATGTTGATTGGTTCACAAGATTTGGACCAGACTGGAAAATGACCAATCAAAAGTTGAATTGAACAGCTATAGGACCACACACATGAGGAAGGGAGGCTTTTTATGTCATCGAATATTACCATAAGGAAAGAATACGATAATGTGCAGGGGAGCACAATGAGAGTGTTGGGAAGATCAATGGGTGATTCTCGATGACTGGTGAGGAGGGAGCTACATGTTTCAAGAAATAGATATTTGACATGCAACTAAAAGTAGTTGGATTTTATGAAGGTTCCTATGCATTATCTAAGTGTTATAGTTGTTGGTTGGAGGGGAATGGGCCTGTAAAATCCCTGTTCCAAATAACTATGTCGGTTTAAATCTTTGAGAAGTTCCACCAATCATGCTTCGGCAACAAGAAATACCAGTGCTTCAAGAAATACCACAGTGATTCCCAATTTAAGGTTGGGTGGAGATTCAAAGTTCTGAACTTAGTTTCTTGATCCCAGTTGAGATAACTATCTCACCTTCTTGATGCATATAATAAATTTTAGAATATGTTAGTTGCACTGCAAGAATGCCACAAAATGTATATGATTGTTTCTTTGGTTGTCAATATTATTATTGCATGAATATTGGAGGCATTGAATAAATAGATTATATATATGCGTACCTATTTCCCTTGCGCAACGAAAGAGTGTAGTTGTAGGCTTCCACCTTGGAACATACATAATTATGTTCAGGTGAGAAAATTGGGTGCCTAACTTATGCTCCTCTCCACGCCAAAGCATTGACCATAGCCATAAATAATAAAGATAACTATGCTAAGCTTTACAAATATACCATGCATATAGTTACATGGCAGGAGTTATTGGATTTTGTTCCTTGATTGTGATCCACATGATTCATTTTTTCGTGAGAGAAATTTCAAGAGAGTATTCCAGATGAGACATGCGTTCTGCTTCCATATTTTAACATTTCTTATCAAGTTTGTCAATTTTCTTTTATCATATCCTCTAGATGAAATTCAATATGCTGTCACTTTTTATTGTGTTTCATATTGATACAACCCTCGTAACATATGATAAAAAACCTAGTGAGCTATGTTTGCAACTAATAATCAAATTCTAAATGGTAATTTTAAATTGATAATATTATCAACATTCTCCTCATTCCTATGGATTTTGGGAATCATAGCTTTGATTTTTTACTACAACTTCAAAATTCAGACACAATTTCATTTTCTTTTCACCACCATTGATGCCAAAAAATAACCCAAGGGGAAACCACAATTGAAGTCATTTAATTTTTGATGCAAAGACTTGATCTTTGTAGTAGGAACATGCACACATATCCATTCCATCAATCAAATACATGTCTAATTGGTTGTCAATGGACTTCATTGAAGCATTTTAAACTTCTTGGTATGCATACCATGTACAAAAATAAGAGGGATTTTTGCCAAGCTTTTAATGAAATAGAACCAAATGCGATCCAAGATTATGCCAGAAATAAATTTAGTAAAGAGGCATCATCATACTATTACCAAATGCACTATGTAGGTATACAACCAGACAAGTTGACACCAACACATAATTAGAACTCAATTTGAGCAGCAAGTATATGAGTAATATGCCTTATAATCGAAACATTTTTTTGGGGAAACTAGACCTATTTCGCTATATGAATCTAATCCTCTAGTAAATTTGTATTGAAATTTGTTATAATGTAAGTTAGTTAGGACCAAATGGCTTGATCCAACTTCATCTTAGTTGTTGGTGTCAATTTTTTTTGTCTTAGCACTTGTGATCTACAGAAACAAGTTGACAATTCTATTTGTGCTTCTTTTTTTTCAAGAGCTACAAGCTCCTTTTTTCCAACTAACTCTTTTGCAGTTTAGATGAAATTTCATTTTCTATGTGAGATTGTCTTCTCCAAGGGGTTCTACCCAAAAGATGAATGTGGCACTAGCTATGGGACTGTAAGGGAAACTTCCAGTGAAGGCCCCTACCCTCCTGAATTAGTAACACACAATCAAACATGTACATCCACAACTACATTACATTATTTAACAATAATATATCAATTCTTTCAATTGGAACACACAACGTTTACGTTGTTGAACATAGTTCTATCAATCTGAATTTGGAAGGTTGTGGGCATAGTTTGCATAGGCAACAAAACCATGGATCAAGATAGGCATTAAACATTATTCCAACATTAATGAACATGAGCCTCCACAAGAAGCACTATCTAACTTTTTGGATCCATCTCTTATTACTAGGCAAGAGGCTATGGTAGCCACTGTTGGAAATAATACTGAGAGGGGGGGGTGAATCAGTATTATTAAGTTCTTTTCAATAAACCATCCAGATTTATGCTTTAAATTATTCTTCCGATATTGATAATTAACTTGTATGTCAGTACCATATAATAATGAACAAGAACAGTGAAAAACAGATAGTCACACAAAGGAACACCAGATATAAGGTGGAAACCCAATGTGGGTGAAAACCACCTGCTGCAATATGTCTCTATCTTCTTTCAAATAGAACTTCTTTTACAATGATTTTGTACTGGTGCAGTCCTTTACCAGTATGCAGGCTGCAACCTGCAGAGTGCTACAACCCTCTCTCGTTTTCCAGTCTCTCCTGGAAGGGAGCTACAACCACCTACTTCGTTCAAGGACCACGTTTCATTAATTTTTAAATTGGATCCAAGAAGATCAAATGATCATCAAGTATAAACAAATCTTCAGAATTACCCAAGCATCAGATCAATATACATGACAGTTATCACCCGATCTAGTCAACAGAGGCTGATATCAAGACCCAAACAGAGGATTTACATACTACTGTGCACCTGGAGGCTAAACATTATTACTGTGGGTGACCGCTCCTACATCACCTATTGAATGGCGATTATCCACACCCGAAGAGACTTCTGTCTTATGCGTGTCTACGGCTGCACAGTTTCCTTCTCGGAGAGTATATGCACTTACTGCTATAGGTTGCCCATTTCAAGCCTGCGATCCTTCGCTCTGATCTCTAATCTGCACGCTTTATCCTCGATTTAGATTCTGTAATCATTCCACTCAAGAATTCTGATATCTACTTCCTTAAGATCTTCAATCCTTTTCCACACCTTGCCAAAGGATCTCTTTTCTTCTTATATAGTCACGCTTTTGATAAAACCATGAGTCAAAACCATAGGATCCGAAATCCTGGGGCTCGCTTGCTTTGACCGATCTCTTAAGGAATGATTTAATTGATAAAAATAGCGGGAAAACGATGAAAAAGGTCCAAACAACAAAAGGCAGACTTTAAACTTAATGCACCCATAACAATAATATATCGGGTCTGCTCCTTATCACTGTATAACATCGTCTATTACCGATGGCCAATCCGATGGATCGGATGCGACATGGCCATTAACCATGCTTTATATATATGCCGGGTCTACTCCTTATCGTTATATAACATTGTCTATTGCCGATGGCCGATCCGATGGATCGGATGTGATACGGCAATTAACCTTGCTTTATAAATATATCAGGTCCGCATGCTTTCATCGTTGTTGGCGATTGGATGTGGGAAGCCTTTATAAAATGGGCGATTACCGCGGATGCGATATTAATATATGATGCCTTTAATCCCTCCATCGGGTCCGCCACCTCTTATCGCAATCGGAGGATTGGGGTGGGTGACCCTTTATGCATTGCGATATACTGCGGATGCGATATTATTATAAACCAAAAGTGATATGCCATCGGGTCCATTGTAATCGGAGGTTTCAACAGTGTTACATACCCGAACCCTCGATTCCCATATATGCCAAATATATGTATTAACACATATAACTGTGTTTATCCGCCGAAAGGGGGAAATGCATACATGCTATTGTTTATTATATAATACATATATATATATGGGTTTTAAACGCCCAAACACCTCCCGATAGTATTAATGTATGCATATATGGGTTTTGATCGCCCGAACAACTCCCGATAGAGTTAAAGCATGCATATATGGCCTGATGACTCCCGATAATGATTAAGCATGCATCCAAGGGTTATATAAGCCTGATTCCTCCCGATAAGCTCTTTATATATGAGAATGTGCCTCTATTGCACCGATAAGCTCCCAATGACTCAATGGCTCCCGATAACTGCTTCTTTGGCATATTTATACATATGTAAAGGGCTCCTCTTGTCTCCTCTTGGCTCTTCTTGTTGTTTTCTCTGTTTATCTCCTCTGTAGATGTATATAAGTGAGATGTTTGTCTATGAGAGGGTTGCCATCAAGTACAACGCATGCATCATAATGCCAACAGCCACATGTTGTCCTTGAGGGTCTACATATTATTTATTTATACCTCTCCCAAGTCAAGCTTAATAGCATACTTATACCCTCAAGAAATGGAAATAGCCTCCTATTTTTTGTAATCATAGATGACAATGTATACTTTCTTCTTTCTTCTTGTTTTTTCGTATGGTTCCTCTTTCTTATGGTTGTTTCGTCCCCCATTGATACCACGACATGCCACTCTGTAGGTTAAGAGAAAAGCATATTGTTTGTTTACAAGAATGATTTGGGATTGCTTGGTTTACAAAACTCTACCCAACCACTTCTCACCAAATTTTCATCATGTGAAACTTTAGCCAATAGTACTTATCTTGATGACATTACTTTACACAACTCTACCCTTGGAATAGATGGAAAAGATAAAATTACAATGTACAGGTGTAGTTGTTCCCCAACAATTACCCTTCATTTATATGTCATTAAATTAGTAAAGAAGCAGTAAAGAGCAGGAAGGAGTGTACTCTAGAAGGTGAAACAACCCTGAAAATAATGTCTAAAGGTGCCATTGTGATTGTAGATTCATTGAATCTGAATATTTTCAAAATTATATTTCATGGGTTCTTATAAATAGGACCAGTAAAATATTATGGTGGTTTCCCTAGAAATAGTGTCCGAAAACAATAAAATGGTCATAGCATATGATATCTATTGAATGATACACATATTTTCTCTTACGACAAAAGTAATAAGACCAATTTATGCTAAAAGGATAAAACTTGTAAAATTGGAGTATATGGGTCCAAATGTTTGTGCTAAAGAGGATATATTACAACAAAAAATTGATGAAAGTGCGGCCTTGCAATATTTTATAGACCACACAAGTCCTATAATTTTTTTTGGAAATGCATAATATGGTGTTTATTCCATAGGAGAACAATAGAAAAGTATTGATGTCAAGTACTATGGATTGTATTGTTCGTGTGTGGGATTTAGAGGGTGGAAATGTGCTTTCAATAATGAATTAACATGTGATAGATGTGCACATGGGAAACACATAATATGGTGTTTATTCCAAAGGAGCACAGTAGAAAAGTATTGATGTCAAGTACTATGGGTTGTATTGTTGATGTGTGGGATTTGGAGGGTGGACATGTGATTTCAATAATGCATCAACATGTGATAGATGTGCACATGGGATAGGACTACTAAAAATAATTAAAAACAAAATATAAATATAAATAAATGACTAAATCATTCTCTTAACCACACAATGGGTCTAGGGTTAGCATAGTGACCAACCCTAGT